>JBAMHZ010000112.1:3308806-3319561 GCA_037177395.1 Alpinia galanga | reverse complement strand
AATCTTGGAAATAAGAGCACAAACTCAAGAAATGTCACCACTGTATGTTCTTCGTTCGAGCAACTCCTTTCCATCAGCGATAATAAGACAGAGCAGCGACTACAAAAACTTTCCAGATACAGGGAGAAGAAGAATAAGAGAAACTTTGGCAGAAAAAACAAGGTGTGAAGCTATTCTTTCCCCTTTATGATTCTTTCTCAAGCCTTGTAACAACACTCGAATACCCAAGATTTATATAGCTTTTGTCAGTCATTATGGATGGTTGTATAAGGTTATACTCAACAGACTTGAGAAGAGACTAAAGATGAAGGATAACAATGCAAAGAAAAGATTAACACAGGACATAACATTTTATAATCAGAATGGAAAAAGGATGACATGTATTGTAATTTGGATACTGCAAGGCAAAGCACGTTCCTCATTATGAACTAAATGAAAATTTCATGACAAATAGACTTGTCATCATGCAGGAGTATGCTATCTTTAGAATCTAAACTGACTTGATACCACAATGAAAAGTTATCTTAGGGTGGTCAAGTCAAAATGCTTGCAAATGTAGCCACTTGTTTACAGCTTTTCGTTAAAAACAAATTCTAGAAACTGATAAGTTTTGTGGTGTTTTGAAGTATGCTTGCAGGAAGGTTCTTGCTGACAGTCAGCCTAGGATAAGGGGAAGGTTCACAAAGACCGAAGAACCTAATATATTAACTCAAATAGTTAACTACGCAAGATGTTGAAGCTAGTAGCAGCCCATGAACTCCCTTGTTGACAAGACTGATCATGAAATTGAGGGAACAAATGAGCTGGAAGAGATGAGGCCAGTAGCCATATATGGACAAATTTTCTTTTATTAGGATAATATTCATGATTCATATTCCATCTTTCTATCTTATAGTATCCACCTCAATATGTAGAAATTAATGCACTTGTACTTCTGTGCAGCGGTTTGAATAAAAAGGAAATTGATGGTTGATGGATTTTGGTTACAATATACCTGTAGCAGTCATGAATTATACTCTCAATTGGTGTTTGGCATTGCTGAGTCTTGTGTGATCATCACTTCCTCCTTAGGTTAAAAAGAACAAGGTAGTGGTAGTCTTCAACACTTAATAGATCAGAGCATCGGGCAATAAGAAAAATATAGTACAAGGCATTATATATGAGAGACGAGAATGTTAAGGTGATCTGAGCACAGCTCTAATACATGATGACATTATTTTTAAAAAATGTGTTTAGTATGGTTAGACATGTTTAATGATCATCAACAAATATTTTTGTTAGACAAGTTGGGATGAGAGTATACACTCACAAACAGATTCTTTATTCCTCCATGATTCCTCAAATTAGCCTTCTTCAACACCTTAAACCTTAAAGGAAAATGTGACACCTCTTTGTCCATTGCCCCAAGCAATCCTTCTTGAGAAAATCCATCAAGGGCACGACTTTGTTAGAAAAACCCTTGATGAGATGTTAATAGTTTATCAACTCAAGCAATGAACTTAGCTTTGTTACCTTAGGGGAGGCTCTCAGTCTTGAATAACTTAGATCCATCATGAGCTTCCCATGGCAGATACTATTGGCCAAAGAACACGTCCTATTGTTTCTCCCGCTTGACATACATTCTCACGTATCACTGAGAAGATTGGCTTGAGATATTGCCCATGATCATCAAGAATTGTGTTTTACACTACAATATCATCCAAATATATGACCATAAAGGAGTCGAGATAGCGATGGAAGAGTATTCATCATGGTGTAAAAGGTAGCTGGTGCATTTGCAAGACAAAAGGGCATAACTAAGGTTCAAAAGCATTGTACCTTATTAGACACATTGTCTTGGGCTCATTCCTTGCTGTAATCGGCACTTGATAGTATCTTAATCGCAAGTAGTTGGAGAAGTATCAAGATTTCCTCAACTGATTAAAAAGTTAAATTATCAAAGGGAACAAGTACTTGATCTTAACACTGATCTAGTCAAGTGTTCAATAGTCCATGCATATGCAGAGAAACTCATCCTCTTTTGGAAAAAAAATATTAGAACACTAAAGGGAGTTTTACAAGGACGAATATAGTGTAACTTCAGGCAGTCCTAAAAAGCTGTTTCTTCATCTCAACTAACTAAGGAGGTGTCATACAATAAGGAGGCATTGTTGGTGGCTTAGTTTTAAGAATCAGTAGCTTATCAGAGCCTTTGACAATCAAATTTTGAGTTACTCTATATCCAACATGGCTCGAACCTTTTTTGCCATTAATGGTTGTGCTTACGAACATAAATTCCTTCTTGGTTAGGGAAAGGAGTTATGGCTTTAGTCTTAAGAGCTTGGTTAGGGAAAGGAGTTATGGCTTTAGTCTTAAGAGTTCTAAGTATTTGAGCAATCTCATGTCCACTTGGGACCCCTCGTTTATGGGTTGACTTTTTTTATATTGGCTCATTATGGTATTAAGGGTTTTGCACTTTAGGTGATCCCTCATCCAATGCAGATTGTCATAAATAAAGCAAGACTTTTTAGAGTTGGGTGCGTTGGACTTGTCTTTGACATGTCCATCTTGTTGTGATTGCTAGAATTCCAATCCTTACGCTCACTCTTCTCCCCACCCCCCACCTTTGCCTAGTTGATCTTTAATTCCTAATTACAGGAAGGAAGAGTAGTCAATGAGTGACTCAACCTCAATGATAGTAGCTTCCAGATCCTGCATACCTCATCAATGCACCCAATACTTCAATCAAGATATGAAGTAGAAAAGAATTTTTATGGGCCATGTCATTAATCTATATTAGCAATAAAGAAAACTCCTTGAGATAATCCATAACGTTGCCCATTTGCTTCAGTCATCATAAACGACCATGTGTATAAACGACCATGTGTCTCCTCAGTGTTTGTTCGATTGAATTGCTTCTTTAGTTTCCACTTGAATCCTTCCAAGTGTTGAGTGAAGACCTTGACTCTAGTCACTAAACTTATACACACCATTACAACTGCACAACATCTTATAAGTGGACAGATGCACTATTGATCCTCAAAGTATTATTTGTATGCCATTGAAATCGAAAACATCTCAAGGTTCTACAAAAAACTATCAGCCTCCTTGGCATTATAGGCACCCTTGTAGACAACTATTGTTAATATTAGGATACCATTGATGTTGCTGCCACTTGAACATCCCAAGTTAGTATCATATGTTAGCCTATAACTCTCCACCTCATGTGTGTGCACTTCCACTTCTAACCATAAATCCTGCAACTCCTACTTCATGAGCTACCTAAGTTCAATGAGCTCTGAGTAAGCTTTCAGATCCACATGGTAAGCACTCTCGCAATTGAGGATTTCCTTCCTGGTGGCAACACCTAAATTTCCATACTCACTCTACACCATCTAGACAGTTAGTGAGATTCCTAATAATAGACTCTGGCGATATCTTCCTCTAAGATGTCAACACTAATCTCCTCTATACTGGATTACACCTTGGAGATAACTTGCTCCAATATAGCAACCCGTGCTTTAATGACATCCACCTCCATTGTCTTAGCCTTCTCGCATCCATCTTATGCGCATTGCTCTTCCAGTACACACGATTAATTTCTCAAGGCCTCAATGTCAAATGATTTCTCTAAGCACAATACTTAAATATTGGATGGTGGGAACCTAGATCTCATACCAATTAAAACGGGCTTAGTTTTAGCACCATTCACTCATGCGATATTTAGACAATTTATTCATCTACAATTGCTAAGTCAACTTAAGTAGCTAGAGACCCACACAAAAGAAGTTCAAAGAGATTGAGAGAGTTTTAAGAGATTAGTAAGTAGGAGAACTTACTATTCTTAGAATGATTACAAGTGAAGAGATGAGAGATATTTATAGATATCCTCCATCCAAATAGACAAATGGGATCCAGTTGATCCAACAGTGCACATTACATGTCTTAAAAGTTCCTGTAAATTCTCTAGATTTTAGAGAAATGTTTAGAATGATCACAAGAGGGAGTCTAGAAGAAAGACTATAAACCAAGATAATGGGCCAAAGAATGGATCTCGCTCTTCACTTGAAATTTGGTGGGCTGTGACCTTTGGCCATTACTTATGGAGCGAAGAACAATAATGTATAACATGAAAAGTGGGTTCATAAAATTGTAATAGAGATTGTGACACCTCAATTAATTATCATTTTCAACTACATACTAATCAAAATTATTTAGAACATCAAGATGAATTTCTTATCATTAGTATTAATAAAGGCTTGAAAAACATCTAATGCTTGGTTCTAAGGTCTTGTGAAAAGGTTAGGGATTGTGTTGGGTCTACACAACAATGTGGGAACTTATAAACATATACCTTATCTTACCTCTTCTTTGTGTTAGGCTGTCTTGTCAATAAGTGACGCTGTAGCCCTCACCATCCAATTGCCTCAATATACAAAGGGTGAACTAAGAGTCACCCACAGTGACATCACATAAGAACCCAAATGTGATGCAAGGATAAGCAAGGGTTCTGGTGTTATTAGTGGGCAATACAAGTAAAGAAGCTAATCCATGATTGTAGGATTAGATTAGCAACTTTGGATGTAGAAACGGTTTTGGGAAACAGATTAGAACTAGTAGAAAAACAAACACAATATTCTCACAAGTAAAAATATATATTTGGAAAAAGGTTAGAGAAATAGGTAGTGCATGCTTTTATATTTGGTATTATAGAGAAGTTAAAAATAAAATTAGAACAAGTAGATGCTAAACGTACAAGTACATATGCTCCTCAAGTAAGATTAAATACTAAAACAACAATCAAACTTTATCCCATTAGGTGGAGTTGACCACATGAATCCTTCTATATCTTTGGATTCTATCCCTTACTATATCATTAATCATATTTAAATAAATTTTATCTTATTTTATCATTGTTAACTAAGTATTCTTTAATCTTCCTAGTTTGATATATATATTTATCATAATTTCACATCGCCTAACTGGAATATTTATTGGTTGTCTATGAACATGTCTGTATCATTTTAAGCGTGTCTCCGAAAGTTTTTCTCAATAGGTGTAACCTGAACTTTTTTTTTAATGTTCCCATTTTTTATTTTGTTCATTCTTGTATGTCCACACATTCACCTTAACATTCTCATCTCTTCGATCCTTATTTTTTGCTTGTGTGCTTGAGTCATAGTCAACATTCAGCTTCATGTAAAATAGCATATCTAATCGTTATTTTATAAAATTTTCCTTTAAATTTTAAAGGTATTTTACAATCACTTGATATTTTTCTCCATTTCAACTATCCTACTTGTATTTTGTGTAATATATTTTTCTCGATCTCTCCATCTTTTTACAAAAATAATCTTAAATACTTAAAAGCTCTCTATTACAGACAACTCATTATCAGCTATTTTAACAACTGTCTCATTATATCTAATATTGATAAATCTAAATTTCATATATTTTATCTTTACCTCCTAAGCCTAAAACCTTTCACTTCTAGAATTTCCCACTAAGATTCAAATTTAGCATTTACTCCTTCACGTCTCTCATCTATCAAAATAAATCCTAGCAGGATTGAATGAAATTATGCATATCTATGACAACATAACTTACATTTGAAATTTAAATGAACACGTAGAAAGTATCCAAGAATATAAAGGTGTTTTTTACACTTGGTAAAAGAAATGAAGAGCAATTGATTTGAATTTCCTATAGATTTTTTTCACTCACTAGAAAGATAAATTTGATTGAACTAATTACGGTGGAAAAGGAAAGCCGCAATATTGATACTATGTAAACTTAGATGACAAATGAGATCAAGAACTTAGCTAGATCAATTTAGAGAGAACTAAAGGTAAAGTGAAACATAGATAATCAGCAATGATTATGTTCTGACACAAAAGGAAATAATTTAAAGATGAAATATTTAAAAGAATGGCAGAATTATAGAAATGAAAAAAAAAATGGATAAGCATAAAGTGACTAAAACTAAGGACAAAGTGACTAAAACTAAGGTAAAAGAGTTACAAGCATAACAAAGTTTAAACCATATAATAAGTTCTATAATACTTTAGGAACTAGAATGCAAATCCACATTTAGTTAGCTAGAAAAGAAAATGGAGAGACTTAGTTAACGTTGGATGTATAAGAGATAAAAGTTATAATTGATGAAAAAGCAATTAAGGAAAAATGATAAAAAAAAAATAAACTACTTGATAAGCATTCTACAATAATTTGGTTTTGATTTGAAAATCTAGCACAATGATATATATGATAAATGTTTATGTTTACATGTAAAATTTAACAAATCAAAACAATTAAACCACAAAATTCATATAGAATTTATTTTTTACATTTACCATAGTAATTATTAAATTATTCAATTTAATCAATCAATATAAATGATCATATCTATAGAAAAAAATGAAATTAATTATTAACAATCCCTATATGTTATTTTTCATATGACATGAACCTTTCATGCTTATAAGTTACAGTTCCGCAATACATTGCCAACACTATCACAACTACCTCCCCTCTATTTGAGAATTTATTTAATAAAATTATATCAATATGTTCTTCATTATCAACAAACCCAACCCACCCACCCCCCGCCCCCTTCATTGTATTAGCGATAGAAGATCAATGAAACAATGTTATATTTGAACATATTTAACCAAACAAATTTGATTTCCACTCATCAATGGATGCCTAGAAATTTAGCATTTGGATCATGTATTAGACACTTTTAAAGTTGGACCACTTAGACTATATATTAGGCTGTATATAAGATATGATATTTGTTCCTTCAATGCATAAGCTTGTTAAAAATAGTGTTAAAGGATACTATTACTTCTTTCCATGATATCATTTATTTAGAATCTTTAAGGATATATCGGGCTACAGAAATGAAGTATTAGATATAAAGAAAGATTATGTTAGATATCATAAACATAATTACGAATTTTAAAAATTAAAATGATTTAAAATATCAGAGACTTTGAGGATTATAGATATAAATACCTGAATTCAAAAATATAATACCAAATAATTTAAGGCATCAAAAACATAACAAACAATAATGTTATTATTTACTCAATTAAACATGGATTGAACACCTAGTTTATTAATACAATTCACTGATAAACAAAAATGATGATAATTTGATACAAATAACCAAACAGGTGATTTTATAATATATGTGATAATAACATAATCATGGTTATCCAAATAGGTATTGGGATTGAATGGTCAAGAAAATCTAAATATTGACCATACCAGACCTATAAGATAAGGGCAACAGGAAATGTAAAAAAATATTTAAAAAAATGTTTTATGTGAGAAGACAAATTGGATGTACATTATGTTTGATCAAATATCATATAATTAACAACATATATTATAAATAATAAATATTAGAACTAGCAAGATTAATAATACATAATATATTATCACAATATTAATAATGACATATTATTATCACTAACAAGTTAGTGGTATCATATTATTGATATTAATTTACAAAATCACATTTTATAGCCATTAGGTACTAGTAGATATGTATATGTACTAGATCACTAAAAATAATTTAAAAAGTATTATAATAAATAATATAAAAATATCAAGATTTATTGCATATAAGTTAAAATCATATTTCTTACTATAAATTTACTAATAGCATTATCTTACTAATCTTATTTGATAAAATTAGATAATTATTAATAATTTATATTATAGGCTTACTTGCAACTTAAATCACATTTGGTTCAAGTTTATACGATTTCTCTCAAAAACAACAAAAATGTTTTCTCATGGAAATCTAAGAGAAATATATACAATAGTTGGTCTAGCTAGTGACTATTTACAAATAGCAGCAAGCTCTAACAATTGATCACTTGAAAATCTTGAATGGTTGCAAGGTTGAGAATTTTAAGTTGGAATTCAAGAGTGAAGTAGATTCTTGCCCTCTCATGCGCATCTACTAGAATTCAAGCTAGAATTGGCAAGTCCTTGAGCTTTCCAAATCAGCTAATTCAGCCAAATTTCAATCAATCTCATCAATTTTCACTCTTGATTTAGCCAAATTTCAATTGTTTCCATCTAATTTTTAGTGGAAGTTACCTCATTGCTAAGTAATATCTTTGAATCATTAAGTGTTTTAAACTTATCTGCTGATCATTGTGAGGTAATCTATTTCTCAAGAGTAGTTGAATTAGCCTCTGTCAATTTATTAACAAGTCCTGTTAGTGCAACTAATTGGGACTATGATAAACTCTACTAGTAGTATTAAAAACTTTTAATTGCATCAAAGCATCGAGTCAGGTTAGTTCCATGTTTAAGATTTTGCCATGTTGGGCAGTAAATTATAGAAACTCAATATTGGTCAACACCTTTAGTAATCTCTCAAGTACTTCCCATGCCGAGTAGTAGCTACAATGATGGCATCTAGCACACTTCAGTACGTGTCAAAGCATTCAAAAGGCAACCAGGTATATGAAACTCTTGCTAATGCGAGGTCTCGGAGAAGAGTCGGACTATATTGGGTCTAATGTATGTAGCCTTACTCTACATCTCAACATGTTATTTCTACGATTCAAACTCATGACCTTAAGTTCACACGACAATAATTTTATGATTGCGCCAGGACTCCGTTTAGTACGTGTTAAAGCATATCAAGAAGAATTTAATTAATGACATCTAAACTAGTATTTGTTACTCAAGATGTCTACTAATATCTCTAGCATGAAAAAGTACTTTAAATCTCAATAATTCCTAACCATTTTGGGTCGACTTCAATGGATTTTGTTCCTTTATCAAACTTCATGAAAGGTTATTTAACTGATAATATTCAAAAATTTTAAAATCACTCTGAATTACATCACTATCTATTAGTAAAATTTTAAACTATTAGTAAATGCTAAACATCTGATAAAAAGAGAAGAACATGGATTTAAGATAAACTAAAAAACATAAAAGTAGTATTAATTAATTATAAAAAATATAATATTAATAATTATTTTAATATCAATGCATTAATGTTAAAAATAGTTACATGAATATATCATATAATAAATTTCAACTTTGTATCATTCAAGGATACATTTAGTACTCAATTTAATAGCTTAAAAACATTTGGATTTTATTGTTGAATTTAGCATAAATATCCAAGATTCATATTAATTTTTTGTTAATGAAGAAAGAGAAATAGAAAAAAGATTAAAGGAGACCACGGTTACCAATAATCAATTTGGATTCATATCTGGAAGGTCGACAATAGAATCTATACATCTTCTCAGACAACTAATTGAAAAGTATGGAGAGCAAAAGCAAAATCTACACATAGTATTCATTGACTTAGAAAAAAACTTATAATAAAGTTCCAAGAGAAATCATATGGAGAATTCAAGAAAAGAGCGGTGTTAGCGTAGCACATATTGAATTAATTAAGGATATAGGGTTACATCAAGAATCAACTATAACTCTATCTTTTTACACTAATCATGGACCAACACATTGGACACATTGAAGACATGATACCATGATGCTTATTGTTTGCATATGATATTATTTTGGTAAATGAGACATATAAAGGAGTAAATGCTAAACTAAAATCTTAACAGAAAATACTAAAAGTGAAAGATTTTAGATTTAGTAGAATAAAGACATAATATATAAAATTTAAATTTAGCAATATTAGAAGTAATGAGACAAGTATTAAGATATGAGATTGCAAGTTGTCTGGAACTAAGAGCTTTAAGTATTTTGGATCATTTTTATAAGGCAATGGAGAGATTAAGAGAGATGTCTTACATAAAATACAAGTGGAATAGTTAAAATGGAGAAGAGCATCTGATGTTTTATGTAATCATAAAATACCTCTAAAACTTAAAGGGGAGTTCTATAAAATGGCGTTTATACCTGCTATGTTATATGACGTTGAATGTTGGAATATGACTCGAGCACATAAGCAAAAGATGAGAGTTGTAGAGATGATAATGTTAAGATGGATGCGTGGACATATAAGGATAGACAGAATAAGAAATGAGAGCATTAGAGAGAGAGTCAAAGTTGAATTTATTGAAGTAAAATTCTGAGACACATTTAAGGTGGTACGAATATGTACTTAGACTATCAATAAATACTCCAGTTAGGCAATGTGAAACTATAACAAATACGCACATTAAACGGGGAAAAGAAAGACCAAACAAGACTTAGTTATAAATAATAAAACAAGATAAAATTTATTTAAGTATAAATAATGATATAGTAGGTGATAAAGCCCAATGGCGTAAAGGGATTCATATAGCCGACATACCTAGTGGGATAAGGCATGATTGTTGTTTTGTTGTTGTTGTTGAAGTTATATATTATAATATGGACTAGTAACTAGCAAATACATAATAGATTCCTGTCTACCATAGTAACAAGCCATTTTTTCTCCTTCAATCTCTTCTTGATTTAAATTTACTATTTGGTCAATCATGATCCTAAAATGGAGCTCAACAAATGTAGAAGGGGCTAATTTAAATGGTTGCCTAAATAGTTAATGCTCTGTCAGAGGATGCTAGCTTGAACTTGTGGTGCATGTTTATTGCTACATGTGTCCGATGAAGTTGCCAATTTTATCAAATACTCTTGTTCTGTTTATCTTCTCCTAATTTTCTCCCAAACCCTGTTCCCTAATATATAACCAGAACCCCATATGTTATCCTACATTGCAGGTTGATTTACTGGGATTGGTTGGTGTCAGAAAGCTAGTTAGAATAGATTCTAATTGACAAA
>JBAMHZ010000112.1:3245711-3261209 GCA_037177395.1 Alpinia galanga | reverse complement strand
CGATTGCACCAACAGATTGCTCCTACAAATAACTAAGTGAGGTCATCTCATACTATAATAATCAAATGAGGATACCTCATGTCATAGAAAAAATATTTCTTTTAAGGATTATTCCCTTAACGACCTAACAATATCATCATTATTTACCACCTGACACCCCCACATTGGCCTAGGAGCAGAAGATGCTTCCTAGCGGTTAGACAAAAGACGTCGTGGGATGAAGGTGAGAAAAAAATGCTTCATTGCTAGTATAAAAGAGGAGGAGGAGGAGGAAGGAGAAAGATGTTAGCTAATCAATCATTCTATATACATTTTTCATTACAATATTTTTCTTCTTTTTCTCCAGTCTCTTTACTCTTCTCCTACACCATTCTAACTTAGGCATCGGAGGGCCGTTAGCCGAGATACCGTTGGCTGTCTGACCTAGTGTTAACTTTGACAGGGTAAAAAGATTAGAGATCTTATTGTTGTGGTCGGAGAGAATCCATCCTCGACTTTGAAATATTAGAGAAGAAAAATATAAGCCGCATCAGCGTAATTCCACAATTCAATTTGTAAATATCCAGTATCTAGTAAATATGAAGATATTAACAAAAAAAAAACAGAAAAAAGACAACTACTACCCAAAAAGTGATTCAAACTAATATAAATGAATGTAGGCATTCTACTATCAATAATAACTTCTTAATGAGATCATATAACCAAATTTAAGTTTTTACCTACATTTAAAAGTTTTAAATTCAAATTAATAGATACCAAGTTTGTCCCAAGAGTTAAGCTTTGCATGCCAAATTTATTTCTATGATATCAAAATACATCATCCTGAGATTATATAGTGTAAATAGGCATATAAAACATTTGATTCATACAAATGAAGTGTATGACATAAATGTGCAATGTTATCTGCCAATATGGAGCAAGTTTTTGTGAATACAACGAACATTAATAAAAACATGTAAATATGCATTCAACGCCTTAACGTACACTAACCCAATTTAAAAAGATGTGTATAGATTTTTGGTACCCAAAACAAGGGCACCCTTATTCTTAGGGCTACTAACCAAATTTTAAAACATGTGGTTATCAATTTACCCAAAAACAAGGGTATACCAATTCATAACGCTGGAACTAAGCATTATCCCCTTGTTTATTAATACACTCTCGATAATTTAAAAAGGTGAGGCAATATATTTTAGTACCCAAGACAGGTGCACTAATTCATAAGGCTAGAACAAAGTATTATCCTCTCATTTATTGAGCCACCCAACATAATTTAAAAAGATGAGGCAATAGATTTTAGTACTCAACAGAGTTAAAGTGAATTCCTTTAGCTAGGTATCCCTTAGAGATCTAAATTTTATTATTTGTTAAATTTTAATACACTTGGTAGCATCTCTGCATATGAAAAATCCATTTAAGAATTTTAATTAACCGATATTAACAAGACAAAGACCTTTTCTTATATTTCTAACCTAATCTAGCCTTAGCCTGACTTATTCTTGGGCTCTCAACCATCATATCCAAGCAGTTTGAGCTTCCATAGACTTGGCTGATGATGATGAGTTATTATAATCAATACTAAGATTAATCCAATTTTCGCCCTGGAATTCTGGTACAGTGGACTCTTATACAGTGGCATTTATAAAAATTTTCTTTCGAATAAAATGATAAATCCTAAAATAGTGGGCTACTAAATCACTCACTGTGTTCTCAATTTATTCTAATAGTCAATGAAAAACTTCTATAGAACTAGACCGATCACTCCTAGATTAATGAGACCAAAGAAAGATTTGGACACCTAATATCAACTAAAAAAAATATATTAATCCAATCATCTAAATCCAAAAGAAGCAAACCACTGCAATACTAATCAACAAGTTTCACATCCGTAAATGAAACAATCATGCTACTGTAATGAGAAAAAAGTTCCAAGTTATCCAACATAACCATGATAGCTTAACAGGCCTTCAGATTTTAATTGGCTCAAACCATCAATGACCATGCGATTCTTATACCACAACTTTTTATTGCAGATCTTAGTAGTCCAAGAACTTCATAAAATATCCATAGTGCATCTGGCTTTGCAAATAACTACATTTAAAAAACTAGTAGTAGTGTTGATCACATATCAACCTCGACCCATTTTCCATCATTTTTTTGTTTTATCCAACACTTCAATATATCTCTTCGGAATGCCATAGTGGTCGACAAGATGCCTTGCCAGGTCATCAATGACGCCTCCTTGAACGAGCACTTCATGCTGTCCTTTCTTACCTGAAAATAATCGACCATAAATTTTATGTTATACGATAAAATTACCTATTAAGTACCTGCATACTATAAAACTCAGCAACCCTCCAAGCATGAAGAGGACCAAACTTCCAGATTAATATGTTATTTTAGATGTCACACCATAGAGCATAATTATTTGCTTTAATCAGGCGTGTAAAGCATATTGTAAAGGTTAGATGTCATGTTAAGAGGATAGGGAAACATTTACCCTTCTGTTCACAAGGTTTGGACAATAATTTTCAAGATCCCTCCCAATCCTTTCCACCTCAGAAGTTTTCAATTTCACATACTACATGCAAATGTCAGTACTCAGCGTGACTATAAAATTTTATATCACATGTCAATATGAGTTTTTCTTATGTTAAACACTAGTAGAAGCACTTCCCAGAATTACGGTAGACAATTTTAGCAAGGTATAGATTGTCTAAGCAAGGTTGCATTGTATTGCAATCATTGATCACGAAAGCTGAGTTGCTAATCTATCTATATTTTTATCACTAACCTAGAACAATTTCATTTTGTTTTTCCTTCAAAGTTCTGTCTATCTAGTAAGCATACACATTCTGAACACCTATGATTTCTCTAGTTGCATGTTTTCAGCACCTATGTGGCATTTCCTAATAGGTTCCAGGAATGGTCAAATATCGAGTAACTCACATTGACAATGAGGAAAACAAAACTAACCTACCTTCAATAAGCAAGCAGATAAACAATGCATAAGCAAACAGAATTCTACTGACAACTTGTATAATAATCAATTTTATACGGATTCAACAAAATCAAACCTGGAAGCTCCCCAACTGAGGTACTGCATGCAAACTTCTTTTGCAGCTCTGAAGCTAGTGAATCAGCATCCAATAAGAAAGTTTCCAGCCCTGAGACCCTAGTTACTTTCTTGTTTCCTTGACGTCGTTCTGTCACTATCTGAATGGGTTTAACAGCACCTTTGCGGATCACAACCTCACGCCCTTTTGATATCTTATGATGAACCTGCATCCTGCTTAAGAAAGTAGATCCTAAATCCTTCTTGTGGATCTCTGTTGGGTAGGTGGATCCCTTCTTAACAGTGCCTTTGTAGAGCGCATCACACAGTGTAGCATCAAGAATTACAATTGCCTTGTCTGTTGGCTTGACCAAATTCTCCTTCTCAACATACCTGATTTAACAAGATACTTTCCTTAACAGCTAGAATTCCAGGCATAATACAAGAAATTTAACAGATAACTGATAGACATTTTATATAGCAGGAACTAATGTTGCCGTACAAAAAAAATGTAAGACAGTAGTTACATCAAATGCACCTGAAGACAACATCAGACACCTCTGATGCACTATAATAAATTCCTGTGTCTGCTCCTATAGAAGTGAATATTGAATTCACATGACTGCTTGGTTTATAAACTTCAACCACCTCAAGTTGTAGCTTTGTTTGTTGGCCCTCACTAACCGAGCTATCATGCTTTTGTTCACTGCCCTGCTGCACACGCTTCTCAGGCTTAAATGACATGTAGTCTGAATGACTATGGTTGATTCCTAGCAAAATGAACTCCTTCTTATACTTGTCTTCCTTTGCAGATATCTATAATCAACAGGGAAATTTATGAATCAGATGAATGCAAAGAAGAAAATATTCAATAGCAACAAAATGCACGGCATTATACCCTCATCACTTATACAATTTTGTGGTACTAGCCTAATGGCTAATGCAATTCTGCAGTACTAGCCTAAAGCCACTTTGCAGGAGTTGTTCTTTGCTCTATGAAATGTGAAGACCAGAATGTGAAATAGAAAGATAAAATGCACAATAACAAAAATAACATCTCTGATAATAAAAAAAACAATTTCATGAATAAGTGTCAGATTAATTCATAAGACGCATATGACTAGTTGATGGTTTGCTGGCACACTATTGAGAGAAAGAAAAACTAGACAATGAAAATCATGGGCATGGGCAGAAGCAAATTTGTCAAACAACTGCCAATAATAGCAATAATTTTGAATCACCTTTTGATGGAGCACGTAAATTCGCACCCTAAAAAAAAATTGAAAAACTCAATTTGGCAAAGAGAAAAATATTATTAAGTCAAAATTATTCAATAAATGGAATCCTAACCTCTTCTTGGACACTCAACCAAAGACCAAGTCATTCAAGAAGTCTATTTTATCTCTAAAATTATAACCAACTTTTTCAAAAGGCCTAAATTCTAGCAAAACACTATAACAAACTTTTAACAACTCTTAGAAAATATCATACAGATTTTTTTATAAGCTCTAAAAATTTTAAAATAAATTTCTAAATTGATTCCCAATTTTCAAACTACATTATTCTTTTGACCAAGGATAACTTAACTCCATGCAAGTTATTAGCACTTCCTTTTGCCGTTATTCAAAACATAAGTAATAATTGCCCAAGGAAAGTCATTAAACATTACTTCTTTCTTATCCCTTTTCTTTGGCAGCCTATCTAATGTGTGAGAAATTGGTCCTCAACTTTGCTTTGTTGCTCTAACTTTTTGATCATCCCTTCCAATAAGTTAGAAACCACTATCTCTATTCTAGAGATGGAAATATTTTCTATAACTCCCTTATAACAAAGTTAACACACAAATGGAGGTTTGAATGTCTTCCACTAATGTAACATATTCAATATTTTGAAAATTAAACTAATATTTAAATACATTGACATACATTTAAGTTGGACCCTAAACATATATTAGGATAAACTTTTTACAATAAGAATGAATATAAATGCTTTTGTAAGACTAATCAAAATTTTAAGGCTAATAAATTTACCGGTATGCTTTATATATGTCTGTCTTTCAGTCTACGAGGTTCATCCATATATTTTTTATAATAATATTATTTAATTCAATCCTTTTACTATCAGCATGTCTCTCTCATACACACAGTAGAACTTTTAGTTTGCTGGATAGAAGTAAGCAAAGGAACCAAATCAATGCAAATAAGCTTTAATCTCAAAAGTTTCTGTATATAAAAAAAATACCTGCAAAAGTTTACTAGAATTATTAAAAACAATTTTATTAATTTTTATACCTACTTTATTCATTTTTTAAATTAGTTGGTTGTTTTGAGATCTTAACATAGTGAGGCAATTGTATTGCTTGGATTAAGGTTAATTATACATAAACTATTTTTTTCAATGCGATGTGTACTAGAGGGATTTATAAAAGATTCAAGTAAAGGATAATCGAGAGGTTTGAGAAGATGCTTAAGAAGACACTGTAGATGGTTCAAGTGAGGGTTTATCAAAGGAGTCTTTAGAAGGCTCATGCAACATTGGACTCTTTAGGAGATATAATTAAAGCTTGATCTGTCTTAGGAGAGGGTTCACTATATGTGATAAGAATTCTAATATTTATATGATTGGGATAATGTTGAGTGCTTTCTGAAGGGGGTAATTCATCAAGAGGCTCTTTAGAGTCAAGCCATTAAGGGAATCCACGGTCAAAGTTATTAGTTTAGTGGTGTCCCTTAAGGTTAAATCATCATTATGAAGATCTTCTACGGTTAATTCAATAGAAGATTTTTCTGAGGCTAAGTTATTATGGTCTTCAAGGAATTTAAGGTTCATCGAATTTAGGTAAAGTAGAGGTTTCAAATGTTGGCTTTAAATTTAGTTTTATCTTTAGACAATTTCGGATTTCCTCTGTTAAATTGAGTTTGTATTTATTGTGGAATTGTGTAACCATACAAGGAGTTGATTCCTATAATTTTCCTATGCTTAAGGGAGTATTCAACCATTAGAGAATAACAATACTTTTCCTCTATCGTAGTACATGAAAATAGATTACCTTCTTTTTCAATATTTAGCTTAAATCCACTAATAAATTTACAACCAAGGCTTTAACTTAATACCACAACGGCTAGGGGTGACATAAATTGACATGACACGACCTTTTATACAACATGATTCAACCTGCAATTTTACGGGTTTAGGTTAGACAATTCGAGCCATAAACACAATTTAGTGGGCTGAGTCAGGTCCTAAACAGGTCAACACACTAGATGCATTCAAATTAAATACCCCCAACTAAACCACCACCCAACCCTCACTATCTCACACACAAACCCTCATTGCCTCACCACACCGTTATGACCTCATGCTCACATCCTCACTCTCATAACATTGTTAGTTCGTAGTTCACGTCATTCAAAAACCTAGAAAACCAATTCCTTATTTGAAGCGCATCACTTGTAGTAATCTAGTGATCACAAGTCCTTGCCCCCATCAGCTCTTCTTCGAGCAAATCTGGCAGGTTTCCAGTGACACATTTACACTTACACGCTAGCCCTGATTCCCACCAGCAGCCACACCTCCAATTCTCACTCTCCCACTCTCCAATCTACTCCAACATCGACCGTGACTTGCACCTCTTCGAGTTTGAGCCCCTAACCTCGACCTAAGTTATCCAGTGGCAGACGTGTCTTAGCAGTAACAGAGGCCTCTGTGTTTGTCGATGTGCTGATTGCTCCCATGGTGTATTTGGTGTGCTGAGGACTTTCATTTGTTGACACCCTCCTCTCTACCCTAGCCCTAGCTCAAGCTCCTCCCTCAATGCAACTCCACACCAGAATCTATTATCAGAATCCCTAACCAACAATCTGGAACAACGATCCTCAATCAACAATCACAAGTAGCACTTCTTTCACTCCAATCTCATGTAATTCTTGATATGTTTTATATTTAATATTTTCAAACATGTTTGTGATGAGTGTTAGTATAAATTGATAAGCTTTTAATTTATATTTTTTCTCTAATGTGTTTTAGATAGAGGAATTCAATTGCAATGTTCATTTGGACTCAGGTAGCAAGGTTTATAATAAAGTTATTGAAGAGGACAACACTGTAGCAATGAACGAGGGGCATAAATGAGTACAAGCTGATCAAGGTAAATATAAAAGGAATATACATCAATTATTTGAATTAATTTTAAGAAATTAGTTGAAAAAACAGTAGTAGATGGGAATACATGTTATAAGTGTAAGAAATGTAGAGATTTGTTTCTTTGTAATAGTATATATGGGTCCAGAAACTTTAAATGACACATTACAAATTGTGTAAGTAGTGTTAGGAATTGATGAAGGAGCATTCAACAACCAATATAACCTATTTGTGTCCCTTAGTATGGGCATGCTTCATTCTAGACCTGAACGAGGCGAAACAGAATTTTCGGAGGTCGACATGACCTGGCCATTTGTTGGGAGAAGTTGAAAAGATTACCTGGATACAATGGCGTATGAGCTATACTGCTGAATATGAAGCTCTCATTGCTACTAGAGAAGGCCGAGATGGAACCCAGAATATACTATCCCAAATGCGACAGGTGTTTTCTTCCGAAGATCCATCGCAGGGTTCTACAACTATCCAGGAAAATGCATACAGAGACTTAGAAAGATTATCTACACTCCACACAAGTCACACCCACTTCAAACTTGGAACTGATTCATTCGGCGCACTACGTCATTGAGTGCGTAGGCTGTTTCTTCTAACTGAGTATCTATCTGCTTGACGACAGGTAGCCAGTCATGCCACCAGTTATCTTTAGTACTGGATTGTTGACACTCCGTTAGCTTTAAGGCGTGAATCACGCAAAGTTGTTGAAGGGCGTTGACGGCCCTGGTTGTTGCTTGCTGCTGCAGCTGGTGTAGTTGCCTGCTATTCTCTTGGTTGGTATCGAGTGACATCGGGTACATCTATCCTTGGAGTATTTTCTTGATAAGGAACATTTGACTGTGAGAACCGACTGTCAAGCTATTATTAGCTTCTTCGGTAAAACATCAACCAATAAACCCTCAAGGGTTCACTGGTTGACTTTTACTGACTACATTACTAATGTTGGTGTTACAGTGCAGTTCAAGCACATTGACGATAAGGACAACCAGCTGGCCGATGCCCTTTCTCGACTAATTAATGTTTTAATTATTTCAGAATGGCCCAGCGAGAATCTCTGCCAGCACTTAGCACTAGTTCCAGCGGCATATCTGGAGGCGTGCAACAATCCCCAAACATCGGCAATCAACCAGATAGTCCAAGCTCTCCAGAGCCTCTCGACCTTACTCTCCAATACCAGCGTGCCAAGGGCACAGTCATATCCCATTTTGGGACCTAACAAGTAATTCTTCCTGCCATAGCTGTATCCCCTGACATGGCCATGTTGTGCCCATGAGCACGGCCATGCTGCGTTGTGCAGTTCACCCGAGCCACACCGCCATGACTTAGTTTTTTGGGTTTTTTTTTTACCTTTCTTGTTTGTTTCAAAATTTTCTCCTTTTCTTGTCTATTTAAACATAGGCTAAGACTCTTGTAAGGATGATGTTTTGGTTTAATAATATTTCTTTCGTTTAAACTTAGAGGCAGCTCCTTTTTGTTTGTGAATTCTCTCCTCCAATTTCTCTGCAACCTTTGTTCGAACGTTGCACGTGGAAGGACTCCCATCCCACTGCCCACCTGCGTCAAGAATGGTGAGCAAATGCTTGTGGACCATAATATAAGACTTTAGAAAGGTAGATTTGATCCTACTATGTTTCATGATTTACCTTGCATTTATCAAGTATTCTCTCACATTTGTATTCTGGAGTTGGAAAATTTTCTCTTATGTGCAAAAGATGATACATTTGTTAATCATAATTCCATAACTGGAGTAACAAGAAGTTTCTAATAGAATTTGGTTAACTTTTGATTTATGGACTTCTATTGCTACCAATGACAATATTTCTCTAGCTACTCATTATGTTGGTAGCGATTGAAATTTTCAAAAAAAAAAAATTGCTGAGTTTTTCTTATATTCCTCCTCCATGTAATGGTACTAAATTATCTATGATAGTTCATTATTAGTTGAACGGGAATTAAAAGGGTAGCCCGGTGCACGAAACTCCTGTTGATGTAGGGTCTGAAAGAAGAGTCTATTGTATGCAATTTTACTCTGCTTTTTACAAGAAACTATTTCTGCGACTCAAATCTGTGACCTCTAAGTCACACGGCAGCAACTTTACCATTGAATGGAGGTTGAAGATAAATTATTTTCCATAACTTTAGAAAATGCATCGACCAATAATATATTTGTAGAGTTGGCAAAGGAGAAGCAAATGATTCAAGATCACTTCTAAGTAATGACCATTATTTTCATATAAGATGTTATGCTCATATTCTCAACTTGATCATGTAAGATGTTTTAAAAGAGATAGAAGACATTACTCAAAAGTCCATGAAAGTGGGAAGTACATGAAGGGCTCTTAGACGAGAAAGAAATGTTTAGTGTGTATTAACTTTTTAAGTATGGATGGGAAGAAAGGGTTAAGACAAGATGTTCCAACAAGATGAAAATCTACATATCTTATGCTTGAGAGTGTTGTTTATGAGTGATTTTAATTACAAATGTTGTCCAACTTCTAGTAAATGGGAAAAGGTTTATAAAATTATAGGGTTTATGAAAAAATTTTATGAGATAAGACATTTTATGGAGTTAAATATCCCACTGCTAATTTATATTTTTTTCATCTACTGTTATGGCATACTTAACTTTGAAAGAAAGTTGGGAAGGACAAGAATCTACTCTTGCAAAGAACAGCAAAATAAATGTTTAGAACTTTGAAAATTATTGGCCTTAGCAATGACAACCATATTAGACCCTCAATATAAGATTCAATTTGTACATTGGAGTTACAATAAGATATATGGCATCAATCCAAAATAGTTTGCAAATGACAGAAAAGGATTGTTTTGTTAGTTGCAAATTGTCAAACACTTCGTGACACTTACAAAACTTCTACTTTGAGAATTTTAATTGAGGATTCTGAGCCTAGAAAAGGATCAATTTAAAGTATTCTTTTTTGTTATATTAAGATTTTTTCTCTTTTAGGTATGAATCTTAAAGTTATACTAATTGATCTATCTTGATTGTTTTATATACAGAACTTCAATACTTTTGAGAGTGATGAGTTAGATTCCTACAGCAACTCAGGATTGCAATTGTATCTAGATGAGCCAACATTAGATAAAAAGTATTATTTGATGTTCTGAATCATTGAAAGATTAACAAGGTTCGTTATTCAATCCTTTTGACCATGCTCATGATATATTATCCATAATGATGTCTACAGTTGCATCTGATTTGCATTTTGTTATGGTGGACAAGTCCTTCATCAATACCGTAGTACATTAAAACCACTTCTTGTAAAGACTACTTTATGCATGAAAGATTGCTTGCATAGAGAGAGGTAATACATTCCTCAAATTATCACTTTTTACTTGTATGTATCACTTTCTAATTATATCTTTATATGTTTTATGTTAATTAGAATCTTTGCAGCAGATGGATTTGAATAGTCTTACCAAATATATGATGGGCACTAATGAGAATCCAAACTCAATTACAAGTTCTAACACTAATAATTTTTTTTTTACTTTTTTACAAAATAAATTTTAATTTTATCTTTTTATTACCAAAGGGATGGCCATATGACGGTTGAGATAAGTTTACATTTGAAGGTTATATAATTTTATTTAATATGTTAGTTGATTTAAACAGTTGTATCGGATCAATTGAAAGTGATCATTTTTGTTCTTAGCTTGCATAGCTACTACTATTTTGAGATTTTCTAATTGTTCAACTGATATACTATTGACTCTTATTTAAATTATGTGATTAAGTGTTTATTCTCTCGTAGGCTGAAGAAGCATGATGATACATGACTTCCGAGCATGGCATGAGATGGCAGCCAATATGGACTTAATGCTCTGGAAACAATTATATTTTGGGCTGTGTTTTTTTTTAACATTTGGATTAATAGTTAAGTGTTCTGGTGATATGATTGTAACAATTAGATAGTTTGTGAACTTTGACATAGTTAAAATTTATTTAATATAGATGATGTATCTTTTTTTTATAATCGAATTATCCAAGCATTCGATCCAACTAATCCTGAAAGTGATCAGTCCAGCTCCACGGAAGTTTCCCTCAACTATCAAAATAAATTCAAAAAGTGCAATTGGGTTTTGGCGGACGGCTAGCACCACGAGTGGTTCGATCGCCGCTAGTGAATATTTATGCAATGTGGGAATTAAACATTCATTGCATGGGTGTTCTTGCCCCACCGTTACCAACACACCATGCGAATATAGATGATGTATCATTGAACATGGAGTAAATTGTGGAATGATGATTTGTGACTTATGCTAGTACTTATTCAATGATTAGTGAATTATTTAAGTATGTGATTGTATGAATCATGTACTTAGGCGACCAATAAATGCTTCAGTTAGACGATGTGAAATTATAACAAATACACACATCAAATGTAGAAGAGGAAAACTAAAAAGGACTTGGTTAGCAACAGTAAATTTAAATATAAATGATAATATAGGAGATAAAGCCCAATGACGTAGAAGGATCCATATAGCTGACCCTACCTAGTGGGATAAGGCTTGATTGTTGTTGTATATATTGTGTGAGTCTTGTTAGTATTTATTTGATGATTTGTTATAAATTTTGTTTTTGGATAGTCAATTTGTGGGAATATTTAGTAATCAATTTGCTTAGATCAAATCAATTGATGGATTTAACTGCCTTCGTAATTAATTGATTGATTAAATAAATTTAATTCAATGTAAACCTACAGCTGATGGAGCTCTGGTCAAAGGCATGCCTAGGAGGAACCGAGATGATGAACAAACAAATATAGGTGGGGATTGGAGTACCAAAACCAAATTCTTTAAATTTGGCTTAGATATCAATTGATGCAGCACGAAAAACCATACCAACAAAACTTTAACAACTCAACTCAATGAAGAGAAAAATATTATTAAATTGAAAGATTAATTAATAATCCTAACCTCTTCTACAGATTCGAAAGAAGACCAATCGTCTAAGATATATTTTATATTTAAAATTATATCCAACTTCTAAAATGACTAATTTACTTCAAAAAAATTAACTACTACTAGAAATTATAGAACATCTCAAATTTTTTTAACATCTAAAACTTTAACGGAAATTTTTATAATCCCAATTTTCAATCTTCACCACCTTAGTTGTTCAACTAGCAACTCCTTGTTTCACAAATTATGCATGTGCGTTCCAGCATATAAATGTTCCAAAAGATGGTCAAACAAGGAAGACAATACCAAAAAAGATTGTACAAATATTACATGAAAGCTTCATGTATGCTCACCAGCCCTGTGGAACATTTTGACTGTAGCCACTTGGAAAGTTTCTTATGAGAAGATCTTTTAATGTCGAGAGTAACACCAGCAGGTCTGCAGGGCAGTATATGGTTTGACCTATTCATCATAAGCAAAAACCCGTGGAAGGGCAGCTGAATTATTTAAGACAACACTTCAGAACAAATACAATATTCTGTACTTGAACAGATGAGACGTAACAAACCATAGTTTCATGGTAAAGATATTATTTGAGCTTCTCACTTGAGATTAAAGGATTTTTGGATAAACCCAGTAAGTCTCGACACTTCAACCTAACTATCATGAGTCTCCAGAGTTTTCAGATGTTACAATGTAACAAATAATATAATTTTTTCCAAAAAGAATTAGCAACAACAAAATCATGGATTTTTAAATTCTATAACTTCAAATCAAAAAATATTTTCAAAATTGCAAACAGCCTAAATGTATGGCTGATAAAAGAAAGTTAATATTTGTAGGATGCAATATACACTCTCATATTTGAAAAAAACAATCAGAATACATACAATGGAAATGCAAAATTTACCATAGTGTACTTCCAGGCATGGGAAGGTCTTTATCTTTAACAGTTGTGTGCAATGCTTGCAAAAGGCATTTGTCCAAGAGGGCATCAATTTCTTCAGTAGACAAAATTTGTTGTTCCTTATCATCACTTGATGATTCAGCTGTAACCTTTTCAGATACCCTTAGTCCACTTATGTCAGACGTTATTTCTTCAGAGTTTTGGATGCTAGAGTCTGTGTTTGCTGGAGCATCAATGACTTCACTGACATGGGTATTTAAGACATCAACAGTATCCCTTTCTAACATATTAACGTCTTCATCGTTTGAAACATCCAAAGGTAGATTCGAAGGATGAGAAACTGGCAATGAATCTGGATCTTCCATGACAACATCTTCAAAGAAACCAGCATTTGGAACATAATGACCTTCAGCAGATTGCCTGCAAAGAAGTTTGACAAAAAAACAAACAGAAGAGCTAAACTTCTAAGAAACTAAGAGATAACAAGTTCGTCCATATTGTAGCCAAAAAACTTGCCAAAGAAAATCACGATAATAATGTGCTATCCTTAATGCTTTTCCACGTAAACCAGCTTTCAGTGCTTCTGAACTACTCATAGTGGTGACTCCAACCTGTAGATATTGAGTAGGACTTCGTCACTTTGATTTGAACTAATTTAGAATGCAAATGAACTTCAAAATTTAAAATTAACTTTTAGATAAAATGCACACATACTGCAATTGGTGATGGATTGCCAGGAACTTTTACAGCCCATGGTTGCCCAGCTAAGAATGAAGGCAGGCCTTCAGGAGGTATACTAATACCAGGGAACATCAAATCAGCACCACCAATCACATATCGAGAAACCTCACCACCCTTAAGAAGAAAGGATGGCAAGAGTTCAGAAACTTTCCACAGTGCATAAACTGCAGATATAACAAGATAAAAATATTCTCAGTCTATCAGTAGCTGGAAAAATTTTCATTCTTCAAATAGTCCATTAAATATCTTTTAATTGTCATAATAAACAAAAAAATAATTTAGGATCAATTTGATCCTTATTTATACAGCTAAGTCATGTCCCTGTTCTCCAGCAGTTAGCATGTGCATGATAGATTAAAAAATTGTAATTAAAAAGGATATGTTCATCTAATATGAATCTTCTAACTACATTTTCATCATATTGGACCTTTACAAAGATAGAGATAGAACATGAGAAATGGATTTTGTTATGTGCTTCGACATTTGCAGGATTGTATACTTGTCAAAAAAATCTTTCTAAACTATGATGATGCTCACTACCGAGTTTTCTTCCTAAGTCCCAATAAAATTTTAGAGTAGCTCTTGTAATCAAGGATTTGAATCCCCAAAGGAGAAACATGGTAAATTATCAAAAGAAGCAAATGAACTAGTAGACAAGTTGAATTTCTCGAAGGGAATGAAAGAGCCATGAAGAATACAAAAGATGTATTGCCCAATGACATCTTGAGCAAAATTAATAAATAAGGATGCAAAGGATCTCTAGAGTAAGGTGGGAATACTTTATGGCCCTTGCAAGTACAAGAAGCTCAAAGTCATGAATTCATTAAGGATAAGCAACAACAAGGAGCACAACAAAAGAGGAGCTCATCATCACTCATCATCTTAATCAGAGAGTGATAAAAAATTACAAGTGGCCAACACTGTTAAGAGGCACTCAAAAAAGAGAGTTGAGTACAAGGCAAATTATGAAGATAATCAAAGGGAAGAACAAACACAGTGATAAGGAACAAATTCATAAACAAGGAGCCACAACTTGAGGAAGATCACAAAGACCATCATGACTCAATTGTGAAGAGGATAGTCCATACTCCATAAAGAAGGAGAGACAAGATTTAAAATTTTGAATCATGTTGAAATTTCGATTCTGGACTAGAATGATACGGTGTCAATTCTATATCATGTCGTGTCGATACAATTTTGATATATATATATTTTTAAAAGTGTATATCATGGTTTAAAATCTCGACCATGCTGGGCGGTACAAGCAACATTTGTCATTCCACCTGCCGCTTGGCACCGATACGAGATCGCGGTGGGATCGCAACACCTCCGCAAGTTCACAGCAACCTCTGTGGGGGTCACGGGGGGATTGCGACACCTTTGCAACCCAACGGAGGTGGTACCTTTTTCCTTTTTTCCTTTTATTTTTCTTTATTTTTTTATTTTTAATTTTTTTAATATTTAAGTTAAGATTTTTATTTTTAATTAATATATTTTATATTTAAAAAGTGAAGGGGAGCTTTGACGTAACTGTAAAGTTGCTATCTTATGACTTAGAGGTAACGAGTTCGAGTCATGAAAACTGCCTCTTGCAAAAAGCAGAGTAAGGTTGCTTATAATAGACCCTCCCTGGGACCCCGTATGGCAGGAGTTTCGTGCACCGGTCTACCCTTTTATATGTTATATTTAAAAAGTTCTAAAAAACATATTGTTATAGTAC
>JBAMHZ010000112.1:3232649-3242968 GCA_037177395.1 Alpinia galanga | reverse complement strand
TGTAAACTATTTGCTCGTAAATGCTAATACTAATAACTTTTAATTGGTAGAGATTTATTTTCAGGGAAAATGATCTCCTGAGCGATTAATTCTACGTGACTGTGTGCGACGCACAGTGATCTCCGATTGAAATAATTGAAATCAGCCTTCTACCGCCGGATTTCAACCGAATTGCTATTGGAATTTGGCCAAATTGTGGCTGCCAGCGCTGTGTTTGAGTCGGAATCCGAATCCGGCCCGAATGCGGTCGGAATTCAGCTGCGATTCGGTCGGAATTCGGCTGCGATCAAGTCAGACTCCGACGCCAGCCCGACCGCAGCCGGATTCCAACCGTGATTTGGCCAATTTCGGCTGCCAGCAGTAGCTGAGATTCGGCCGGATTTCGGCCGTGATCGGACGGCGCCGGTGCCCCCAAGGGTTCAGTGGTTGGGCTATAGTGTCGTCGTTGTCGACGCCGAAGAAATCGACCGCCGATCGGCCATCGGCAGTAGAGTCGCACGACGTCGCGCATAGGCGCCCACGGCACAGGCGCGCAGGGGAAAACTCCTCACCAGCTTATTAATTTTTATAATGCATGTTTATAATAATTTGTAAACTATTTGCTCTAAATGCTAATACTAATAACTTTTAATTGGTAGAGATTTATATTCAGAGGGAATTAAGTTTGAAACCATACCAGTACAGCTCAACAGGGTACGAAAATTGTACAACACCAGTCAAATAACAAAATGCATGCATGGTTTGATTGAGATTTGAAACCATGGTTAGGCCTAAAGACGCTATATATGTATTCTATCCCAAGGAGGGATAAGATAATACTAATCCTATTTCTCTAACTTGGTAAGAGAGTTAAGCCTTTTCTCTCTCTAACATGATCTCCATCATCTTTTTTGTCACTAGACCTATGCAATCCCTCCTATAGATGTGTTCTATCTCAAAACTGGACCATATTTATCAAAGATAGAATATACAGATACATGGGTCAATTCTATTTTAATCAGGCTTTGGAGGAGAGCTATTTCCTAATATTCAAAGAGAAGAAATTATGTAGAATCTGAGAAAATGATCAAGGTTCTCTTGTAAAGTCATCATAGCAGGCCAATCATAGCATTTGAGCTGTCTAACATGAATCTTATACCGTAAAAATTGAACAAATTCATGACCACATTTACAGATATATTGGGTGTGTGGACTTTTACATTGATTTTTCATATATCCATTGCCACTAACCATTCTTGATTTCTCCAGCTGAAACATTTTTCATTTCACATGCTCCTGTAAGATGCTTTCCCATATGATCTATTTAAATATTGTGAATCACTACCCTTATTAATAATAGCTTTCAGTTTGTTGCTTTGGAGCTCTAGAATGTCATTTGTCATTAATAAAATGTTCCTGAGGGTATCTCATAATTATACATAGATAATACTTAGCATTACTAGGTGTCTTACAGTAATATATCAATCATTATGGAAATGAAACCTGAGATATACTCGAGGGCCAGTGAACAAACATTTTATTTAAGAAAATAGTGTGCTGTCTTATTACTGGTCGAAGTATCTTGTGCAAACATTGTCTATACACCCTCTTGTAATTTAGACAAGATTGCCAATTCTCAGTACCCCTGTTTAACATGAATTGTCCTATGTTTCTTCGTAAGACTCTTCTCTGATTTTAATGCCTTATGTTTCATTTTTTTAGCAGATCCATTGTGCCTTTTTTAGATATTGAATTATTAAAAATTTTGAAGTATGTTCACTGATGCTATTATTGATAAAAACATGTCCACATCCCTTTACGTCTTTCCTTAAATTATTAGCATGTTATCTTTGAAATGGAAATCCGATTGATTGGATCTAGTTGTTCTCTGCATCCTAGGTTAGTGATTTTCCATTATAGTGGCTAAACAAAGTCATACTGCAGGAAGAAGGTCACAGGGCTAGTGAAATGTCACAAAGGATTCGTCAAGTACGGGATAGATTTGAATATGAGAGAGAGAGAAGAATCACGGAAAGAGGTTTGCAATTTTTCTTTCTGAAGTCCCTGTCATTTGTGCATCTTATTTTCTGTGCTATCATATTTATCTATGAATAAATGGAGTTACTAGGATTTATGTGTATATGCTAACCCATAATTTACTGATCACTTTAGGTCTCCTTGACTTCTTATAGTCTTGGTCGTTATCATCTTATATCTCCATCTTAAAATTCTCTTAGTTTACTTCTCATTTTACATGAGAATATACATGAATCTTGATTAAGACATAAGGATGGCCATTTTGACTCTTATATTTGCACAATTCATGGTTGGCAAACTTGATTGATTCCTTTACAGATCAGTCGACTTGGATTGGCTTTGGGTGATTTGATTTTAGTTGATTTCCTGGTCATTAAATGTTGAAAATTAATCTTAAATTGCTAAAGTTATGAAGCAATTGATGAAATCGAGAAAATTTAAAAGTATTAAGGGATGAGATGAACAAAATTGCCAATTTTGTTAATACACATAGGAATCGTACATTCATAATGATAACGATGACATCCTTATGGGCGGTTGGAGTGTTGAGAATGATGTTGACCGTGAATATGCTTTTTGACTGTGAGAATTAGGAGTGCTTGAGTTTTGTCGGCATGCAATGTGTTATGTACCCCATGCATTTTTTGTGAGAAAAAAAGTGTTGGACAATGATTCTTCCCTTGTAGTTCGGTCTAACTCTGTAGTTTGATGGCTTGACAATGCAATTAATGTTAGATATTTATATTTGTTTATTTGCATCGAGTTCGCAGGACTTATTTCAAATCTTTGAAATTAAAGTGATTAAAATTGGCAATTCAAGAATAAGGCCTGGTATAAGAAGAGCGTACATGGCTTAATTTCACATGACAGAATCATTGCTTGCATATTACTCTCTTCCATTGTAATGATGTTATTGAGACTTTAAAGTAACAATAAGGGTGGACGAACGTAGAGTTGACAATTATTTTGCTACTATAAAATGTATTTGAAGAAGGGGAATCTTAGCGCAACGGTAAACTTACTGTCTTATGACCTAGAGGTCACAGATTCGAGTTCTAAAAATAATCTCTTGCAAAAAGTAGGGTAAGGCTGCATACAATAGATCATTTTCTGGAACTCTGCATGACGGGACCTTTGTGCACCGGACTACTTTTTTTTTTTTTTAAATGTATTTGACAATAAAATTTGTTATTGTTTATTTCATTTCAATTTCTAATGGAATAAGATATATAATAATTTCTATGTTTGCCATGAACATAAGATAAACACTTTGTTATTATGAACATCTTGAATTTTTCAACAAGCCTTATGAATCACTATTGAAAATTCACCAAGTGTTTTTAGATACAATTTGACAACCTTAATTAAGAAGGTAGTAAGGTCACCCTAGATCTTTACTAATGAATCAACTTTAAATTGTATCTTAACTTCTATGTTCTCATGTGTAAGTATTTTATAGGGCTATTTATTCAGGTCAATTCCAATTGAATCAAACCGAATTTAATCAAATCAAAGTTTTTAAAACTAAGTTGAACCAAGCATGTGGACCAAATTGAACCCAAACCAAGTTTGATATCGTGTAACCTGATGGTCACAGATGTAAGTCATAGAAATAGCTTTTGTAATGCAGAGTAAGGCATTATACAATAGATTTTTCCCTAAAACCCCCACATTGGCAGGAGCTTCGTGCATTAGAGTACTCTTTTTCAGTTTGGTTTGTGTTGATCTAAATTTGTATCTAGGCATTATAATTTTTCAGTTTTATTATTAAATTTTAACTTTATAGGTCATCCTTTGTTTTATAAAATGACATGTCAAATTAAATTATTATATTGTAAATAAATTCACAAAATTTAGTTATTCAGAATAAATCTTGATACTAATGTGTATTTTGTTCTTAAAAACATAAAATTTGATTTTTTAGGTTGATTTGGTTTACAAGGAGCCATATATCCAAAACAAAAATATTTTGATCTTCAGTCAAATAGTCAATCCGAACTGAGCTCTTAGCTGATTTTGGCAAAGAAATGAAATTATAATTTTGATTTAGTTCAATTTTTTTTTTGTTTAAATTGAATAATGGATACTTCAAGAATTTCTCAATACAAGCATGGAATGATTTGCTTTGTTCCAGCAAATCTAACCTTTGTTGCCAGTTGTGAATTTTTAAAAGCAAGTCTAGGCACTTTTGTTTCTGTTCGTAAATTGTATTATAGTTCACATGTTTTTATCTACTATGAGTAGCGCTTAGTCCAAAGGCTTTTGCACATAAGCCTTCTCAATCAAATCACTTTATTGATATTTATCTGGAACATTTACCATTTTGAATTTATGACATTGCAAAGTCTAGGCATAAGTGAAAAAAGTGTTAGACAAGTACAAGGGGTATGATACTTAAGTGCCAATATGTTTCGATTGACACTGTTGAAACATATCATTTTATATAGATGCGAGCTTCTTGTAATGATGTCATTGTTTGAAATATTGTGTTGTGTTAGGTGATATGGTCAAAACCGTATTGTGTTAACAAGTCACTAAAAATTGTTAATGACTAATTGTGTCATATGTGTTGATTGTGCCAATAAAGTACATCAACGCTTTTCTTGTTATCATCAAAGTATAATCAATAGTCAAAATACTTATACTATTTTATAATTATTTTCCTTAAATTTTAGTTCAAATACTTTTTAATTTCTATAAACTTAAATTTGGAAGGAAACAAGCTATATGGATGATGATTTTTAGGTTTAAATTGAATTCATCACAACATGCTTGGGATAGGAAACCTATATAATATTAGTATATTGTTCGTATTATAAAAGAAAACACATCATATTATATGTTTATTTTATCATTCATTGAGTAATCTCTGCTATTAATACGCAAGTGGCATATGATACCAAAATTTAGTACTTTATATAACGTAACAAATTTAATAAATTATATTGTTATGTTATTACTGTTTAGATCGTTATTGAGATATTGTTTATTTGTATTTATATGGTTTAATTTTGAATTAGTGAGACACCTTTAAATCTACAATTAATTGTATAAATTATAACTTTATTTAATAACTCATGATTTTAATATAATTTATTAACATTCATGCAGTTAGTTAAATTTATCATAAGTTAATTAAGAACTATACAGCAAAAATATTAATTTGATTAACAGATTTTGATTAATAATATAGATATAAAATTATAAAAAATACAGGCATTACTGAGCCATAACAAACATTAGTAATTTGCATTTAAATTTAAGTTTATAGTTCAAATAAGTTAATTATAAGTTTATGCTTTATATTTAATTGAACTGAAACATAGTTAATTAGTATTAGTTAATTGATAATATTTGTCAAAATAATACTACATACTTTGTAGTCAATTAATAAACCTTTTATAGTTAAATTGAATTAGGATATGTTCTTTAAAATTTATCCAAAATCATCTTGGCACTCTTTGACACTTGATAAAAAAAGGATAGTCCGGTGCACGAGGCTCCCACCATATGGGTTTCGAGGAAAGATCCATTGTATACAATTTTACTCTTTGACACTTGATGATACTGTATAATTCCCACTCTATATTACTCCATATGGATTGATAGATGAAATAACACATGCATGTGATTATTATTATATTAGCTATTCTAAAGGTTATTATAATTTCAACTTCATTCTTGGAATCTGTAAGTTGAAAGTCGTATGAAAAGGATGTGGATTTTGTTTTGTTGCCCTACTATTCCCTTTCAACATGTGCATGACAATCTGCATTGGGATTAATAAAGATGTTTCTCGAGTTTGTTTTGGATTTTGCAGTGTAGTTTTGAATCGGAATAGTTCAACTACTTTGACAAGTAAAACTTATTTTCAACTACTATCTCCTGCATTTCATGCTTTAATTTATAAGTAATTATACATTTGAATTGTCCATGTTTCTGGATGTATTATGACTTTGACACTCTTCTTGACGCATACAGCATTTGCTCCAATGAATATGACGAACCCTCCTCCTCCCTATTCTCAAAATCCAAATTCAAGGGCTCATCGTTATGGAGCCAGGTTCTTCCCCCAGTCCTTCAGAGGCTAAGTGATGGCATTTCGATGGTTGGTCTTGTTCTTTTATTTTTATTTATTTTTTATCAAGTTCCAAGTTGTGATTGACAGGCAACGGTTGTCGATGGCATTGTGGTAATCGTTGTTGCTTCGTCTTTCCAGGTTCTCTGAGAGAAAAACGTAGTAGCTTCTTGACTTGGGCTAGGTATATGTGAACCTGTACCACAGTCCTCAAGGATATCAATTGCAAGTGTGGAAGAGAATAGTCCACATGGGTTTTTTTTTTAATTAAAAAAAAATTATGTTTTCTAATTTTGAGTGCTCCGAGACATTGTAAAAGGCTCGTTTATTTGCTGATTTTTTTTTATAAAAAATGTTTTTAGGGAAATAAATAATTTTCTTGTTTGAATGCGATATTAAAATCTGTTATTTTTTTTTAATATTTGAGAAATACAGTTGTTTCGCTGAGTTGATCAAATGGGCTACTTGAGTCTCTCACTCGGCTTAACTCATTGCTTAGATTGATCAATTTACTGCGATTTGCTTGCTCAGACTAATTAAATAAATTTACCAATCTCAATATAAGGACCGTGAGCATAGGGCTTGGTGTATTGAAGCGGTGGAAAAGGTCGGCTCGGGAAAAATAAACTTGCAATAGTTTTGAAATAGTTGGAAGTTGATCAAGTACATAGGTAAAAAAAAAAAAAAAGTGAAGGATGACATGTGGAAGAAATTTATAATTTAATGAAAGATGACTTTGTTAGCAAGTGAAACTGTAAAACGTAAACTCTTCAAATGAACTATAAGAATTGAGAGATCTATAATTTGGGTTTAGGGTTTACATGGATTCTTAAGTGTAGATTCAACCAAAAAAAGATGTTTTTTTTTGTTGTAGTTAATAATTTAATGGATTGACATTTGATCTCCATTAATTAGTATGCTAAGGCAACTAAGAAGTCAATTTTGAATAAAATGTTTATGGGGCTAAGTTGATTGGAAAATTAACTATCTAAAATTGAGTTGATTGATTCCCAACAAATTGACTAATGAGGTTGAGTTAATTAGAAAAGTTTTTTGTCAATTGGATTGTTAATGAGCAAATAAAAGATTATAATAGCTGATAATGCTTACTTGAGTTATATTTCAATCAACTAATAAATGAATTGAGTTAGCTAATATTGTCTCTGCGAGTTGACGCAATTGATAATTATATGAGTGTTTGTTGCATTAGATTTTAAAGTCAATTTTCGGGTGTGAAATATTTCATTAGATTTTTTTATCTTTCTCATGCAAAAAGACCACTTTATCAGGTCAAAATCACTCCTCCTATGATTTATCACTTTTTATTAAGTCAAAAATTGAGTTGATTGATTCCTAATAAATTGACTAATCAGGTTGAGTTAATTAGAAATGTTTCTAGTCAATTGGATAGCTAATGAGCAGATAAAAGATTACAATAGCAGATAATGCTTATGTGAGTTATATGTCAATCAACTAATGAATGAATGGAGTTGGCTAATATCATTCCTAAGGATTGACGTAATTGGTAACTATATGAGTGTTTGTCACATGGGACTTAGAGTCAATTTCCAAATACAAAATATCTCATTGGTTTTTTTATTGTTCTCATACAAAGGGATCATTATGCTAGGACAAAATCCTCCTGAATAATTTACTACCTTTTATTAAGCTGAAAGATCAACCATGAGAGGCATTTAGCGTGAGCATTATCATGTTTTGTCACACACATGAGTTAGCTAATATTAATCAAAACAAGTCGATGAAGTTAAGTATATCCCAAACATAGATTGAAAATTTTATATATATATATATATATATATATATATACATTTAAATTTATAATTGTTAGATTTTTTGCTCTTACTTTGATTATAAAATAATTTTATACGAGATTTTGTACCTTAAATAAGGAGAAAATTAGTGGACTTTTTAATGGGTGACTTAAGAGTTTATAGACGATGGAATAAAAATTAAAATTCCAAATTATGCATACTCTTGTATGATAAGGATTAATGATGCATTAAAGAGAGGGTAAATAGCGTCTTTCGCATTCGTTTGATTATGATCATGCTCATCTATAAAATAGTTAATGTGCAGTGAAAATATAAAGCATAAAACTAAATAAGAACAACAAGCACACTCACAATACAACCAATATAATATGGTTCAGAGATTCACTCTTACTCCATGATAATTTTTAAGGCGGATTACTTCTCTTCAAAGGTTTCACTATCCTCTCTTTTAGACAAACACCAAGATGGAGAGAAACCTTCTTACAACCTAAGCTTTACAATACAAAAATAACAAATACAAGTGTAAAAAGTAAAAAATGAAACGTAAATATAATAAACACTTTCCACAATGTGAGCTTTTACTTGATTGCACTTGGCTTGCTATGGAATGTTCCTTGAAGGTCTGGAATGTATCAACAATTCCCTTTCAAATCTCCCAATAAGCTCTTGCTGAAATCCTCCTCTAAACCCTCTTTTATAGGATCTTCAATGGACTGATTTTAATTACCAGTCAACTGGCCTTACCCATCAATCCACTGGTCGAGTAACCGTTGCGTCATAGCGACTCCAACGATACAATTCATGTTGGATTAAGTAGATCATCGACTGGTAACTCTATCAATCAATTGCTCACATAACCAATTGACTAATGTACCCTATCAGTCGATTGTCCAACCTTCTATGGAGTTGCATAGTTTTACCGGTCGACTGACTAAGCTTTTGTGCTATGGCCACAATATTCTAGTCAACTGATTCACCACATCAGTCGACTGCCTGAGCACCATTGTCCGAGTACCATTGTTAGTTGACTCCCAACTTGACTAGACTTAACACCAGTCGACTAGTAAACCTCAAATTGAGGTTTAACTCATCAAGTGTGATCCTCTCATGCTTGAAACTATCCTTATCCTAGACCTCAGCCTTCAAACGACTTTCATCAGTCTCACACCTCAAGGATGCCTTCGAGCCCATGCTCGTCACCCTTTGTGGTAGCTTTTAAGTGTTTCCATCGGCTTAGTCATGCTATCAGATCTCCCATTTCCAAGAGGTCATGCCTCCGAGACTTCACCACCCTTTAGCCTAGACCTAAGTCTTCAAGACACTTCTATTAGCCTCACACCTTTAGGATACCTCTAAGTCCATGCTCATCATCCTTTGCGCTAGCCTTCAAGTGCTTCCATCTACTTCATCATGCTATCGGGTCTTCACCGCCAAGAGTCACACTCTTGGACTTCCTGAGCCACTCTCTTGGACTTCCCTTACCAAGTCTCCATACTTGGACTTTCCTTTGCCAAGGATCCATTCTTGGACTTTCCCTTTGCCAAGTCACAACACTTGGACTTTCCCTTTGCCAAGACTCCACTCTTGGACTTTCCTTGCCAAGTATCTATACTTAGACTTTTTCTTTTCCAAGTCACAATACTTAAACTTTCTTTGCCAAGTCAATACACTTAGACTTCTCCTTTGTGTTGGGGATCGTTGCGCTGGCTAGAGAAGGGGTGAATAGAAGTTTGCCTCCAAATTGGTCATCGTTCGTTCGTTCTTCTTTCTACAAGTTAATAGCATAGCGGAATATAAAGAAAAATAAAGACAAACGCAGACAAACCCGATTTACGTGGTTTGAAGATAAAGCTCCTACTCCACGGCTGTCCGTAAGGTGGACGACGCCTGTGATCCTTCGGCGGATCAAGCTCCGGTAACCCTGGCTAGGTCAAAGCTCCTTATCAGTGGAGAAACTTCACACAACACTTTGGCAATCACCACAAATGCGTGCACGACCTTGGAAGACTACTAATATGGGTTAACCACCTCTATTTCGCCAGTCATAACCGAGCACCCAAGCCCTGGTTAAAATAGGCAACGGATGGAGAACTCTTAGCTGAGTTTCTGCCTACCAGTCGACTGGTGGTCCTCACCAGTTGACTGGTAGTCGACCGTTGCGACGCCAACGTCACAAAAACAGCTCTATTCCATACTGGACAAGTTGACCAGTCGACTGATGGTCCTCATCAGTTGACTCAGCAGTCGACTCCAAGAGCTTATGTGCCTTGGACAAGAATTCCAGTTGACTGAGGCTGAGACCAGTCGACTGACCCCAATACCAGTGGACTGCCCAAGCCTAAAGCTGCCTGGACACCAAGGTAGTCGACTCCAACTCGACTCACCTTGACCAGTCGACTGGTAATCCCTACCAGTCAACTGGTAGTTGGGTA
>JBAMHZ010000112.1:3218868-3232549 GCA_037177395.1 Alpinia galanga | reverse complement strand
GACGGTAAGGATTTTGGTGCCAAAGATATTCACCTTGATGGCTAACACTGAACTTAGAAGATACTCTAGCAATTTAATAATTTGGGCTTTTCTCTAAATGGCCATGCACAAATGACACACAAGTAGGGTTAGCCATCACACAATGGATGGGATATTCTAGCCATCACACAAGTTGGATTTTGATATTTTACGAGTGATCATAGAAGACTCGAAGTTATCCTATCCTCTCTATCGTAGCAAAGGAGATTTTAACTTGTCTGATGTTAACCATTGCTATAAAACAAATATTTGTTTCACATTAGAGGTTATATCTTGAATGAAAGACGATCTACTTTGACTCTCAACTCTTTGAAAGCTACTTGATGATTAGACAAGAACTGCAAAAAATAATATAAGGAATGCAATTTTCAAAAGATGAAATAGAAGATTTTGATATCGGAGGAACTACCATTACAGGGACGAGAAATGAAAGTAAATAAGTAATGTCACTTTCTAAGGTAATAAGGTTAAAAAGGTAAGTGAAATACGTCGGTGTTAATTCTCTTATATTCTAAGGGGATACATAGACAATTTAAATAAATTCAAGTGTTTTTTTTATTTTTCTAAATTTATAAAATCTTAATTATTTTTTTAAAAATCAAAATATAAATAATAATCTTGAACTGTCATGAATCACAAATCAAACCGTAATCGATGGATCTGACTATGAATTGTAACAGCCTTTGAAAGTTAAGGTTAAAGGTTGAGATTTTTCGAATTGTTAAACCGTCGATTCCATACCGTGGTCGGATCTACATGTCATGCATTTAGTTCAATTAATTGTGTCATTCTATATGATTTCTTTAATCCTTAATGCATTTATTTTCCTAGGACATCTTGAATGTATTATTTTCAGCTGATGATTGCTTTGGGTGGCTCTTTTCAACACTTGACAGTGTGGTTGGTGTCAATTAATGAGAGGTAGGGATTTAAGCATGCATTTCTATCCAGATGGTTTGTTGCCCAATTTTTTAGTCCAACTCCTGGTAACCCTTAAGGTCAGAGTTTATATCTCTGATCTTGGTTAACTTTAAGCTGCCCAGGGCTATTCTGTCATCATCAGAATCAAAGGATTGCTCTAAATTATGACTAGAAGATGGAAATCTTGGAAAAAGTCTCTTGTAAGGAGTAGGATGGCAATGATACTTGTACCTTGCAATAGGGTGAGGGAGGAGGAATCAGCAATGGTTGAAGGAGACCTTATGGGGAATAAAAGGGCGACAACTGTTTACTTGAAATCATTTCTAGGGTTTACAACAACCAGTTCAAGATGGTGCAACCTCAAATGAGCTCCAATTTGACAGAAGTCATAACCAAATTGAACCTAATTCAATGTCCATCCAAATCCTAGTCTAAGTGAATTGGTGATATTTAATTCCAAAAGTATTGACTAAATCTTAAGTGAATTTTAGTTTAATCTTAAGTAACTTGAGATTTAGTTAATTAAACCCTAGGCATTGAAGTCCCGTACTGTGCAAAGTGAAAGAGTCGAAAATGTATCCTCAATACTACATCTCCTTTCTCTTTCATCCTCCAATTGGCCTCTTACACTATGCATCAGAACATCAACATGATACCGAATATCAGTTAAAAGATTGAAACTCTGGCTCAGTTCGAGAATCTAAACTTTGACCTAAGATATAACAGGAATTTACAAATAATTTTGCTAGGGTTTGGAATGTAATAGGAACAACATATATGAATATATTTTCCTTAATTTAGTTTGAAATAACAATTCCAATATATGGAATCAGTATTACTTGATTTGATTGAAGGAATTTCAAAGACGGATTAAGTGGCAATGACAATTCCATTAGAATTGATATTCAAAATTCATTTTGCAACCAAACATAGAATAGTTATAATTCATTGAAAACAAAAAATAACTATTCATGAGAACTAAACGAACAAGAAGCTTGTTGAACTTGAATCTGCATATCCTATTATTATTAATTTGAGTAATCACATATGTTTTAAAAGAATCCAATCTTTCTATATAAGTATGTTATGTCTTTGAAATATCTGTGCATTTTAACTCCCCCTTTCATGTTTCGCTGGCTTTTATTTTCACATTCCATGATTGGGAGCTCTAAACGTATTTTGTATCTCTCTCTTTCTTTTTAATTTAATTTTGTAACAACTATGTTTCCTAATATTTCATTGTTATAGTTGATAAAGAAAGTACATGAAGAATCCATGTGACAAATGGTATACAGACACCCATAAAGATTATGTGCTAGGTCCTTCTATATTGCTTCATGTGGGATGATTATCCTTTCATGTACTAGATCCAAATTAAAGTAAAAAGACTGATTTAACTATGCGGCTCTTTGACTTGACAAATATGTCACTGGATATTCTGAAAAAGATTACAATGGATAGTGCCCTAGTAAATTTTTCTCAAACATAGATCTATTACAAATATATGGTATTCTTGCTAACCATGCTGGCCTTCTTATAGGTGGTACAAAGGAATACAAAGTTCTGATGGACAAATTTCATCTTGTCTCAACTGCTTTCCTAGAGCTTGACAGAAGGTCCCGTTGTCTTAGTATTTATTTGAATGAGTTACTAGATAAAAAGTAAAATGCTATCAAGCCTTCTTTCTTTTAACATGTACTGTGCAATAGAACTGATTGCTTTAATTTTGTTATCATTTTTCTGTTTTTCATGCTGTAACTAATAACAACCTCACAACAAATTTTGTAATGAGTATCAGGTAAGTTGATGAAGTGGGAATTACTAAATTGATTGAGAATTTTGTTGGTGCTATTTTTTTTATTAATGTACGCTTTGAAGTTTGAATAATGTTTTGGTTCAGGGTGTAATTATCATTAGACAATTATGGAAATCTGAATTGCAATGCACCTTTTATGAATGTAATATTAAGAATAGCATAGTTGAGCTGCATTGTTATGAGGAATTTTTAAAATGCCCTATATATATCTTCCCTTTGAAGTGATTCACTAGGCACTCCTAGTATGTTGATTTTAGCTTGTATGGACTTGGGCTATTTGGTTCAATTGCAACAACATAATCTTCACAGAATAGTATTGACATCAAATAAAATTTTCAGTTGACTGGTTCAGAAAGGTTGTTTTTTCAAGTTTGAAACCTCTACTATTTTAGCTTGTGTTTTACTATCATGACTGAAAATGGAGAAGTGCTGACTGGATTGCAAAAATTACAATAGAAGAATGAGACTTCTGTCCTTCTGTTTTGTTAAACACTATAGAGCAAAAATTGATCTAACCTCTTTATGTGTTGCCTTCTTTCTCTTTCCTGATAAACAAAGCAAATTATTCACATTAGTATAGTAATGCGGCCTTTTAAAAAATGTACCTATACCATTACATAGTGGTGCTTGAAGGTATATCTGTAACAAACAATCATACAATCATATTTTGCTGATCTAGGAATACGATTAAATATCTCAGAACAGAAGCCTGTCATATCAATTGATTTTGTATAAGTTGTTCTTTGTGACAAAGATTAAATGTAGCCCAGTTCACTATATTACTGCATTATTACTTGGCTGATCAAGGGTTATGATTGTGGCACTTAAATTTATTGTTTCACCAGCTGATGCCTGCTGATTTCTGTCCCATTGTCATGTACCAAAATCAATACAAAGCTGCATCTACATGTACATGGTTTAATTCAAGTGTAAACTAATTTAGCAAACACCACTAATGCTATAACATTAACCCTGCAAACAAGATGTATATCCTTCACTGTTTACCGTCATACATTTCAGGTCTTCCTCCGGTAGTATTCTTTTTTTCTAAGGTTGATCTTAGGCGTAAATATTTGACTGTACATGTCATCATGTTGTATGCATGGAAGCTGCATGTTTAACTGATTTTTTTTCTTCTAATTTTTCATTATGACATAGTTACAATCTGCCTAAATAATGATAGCCACTCAGATAATTGTTAAAATAATAGCTAGCTAATGTTTCTAATGCCTGGTTCCAACCTAATAACTAGCTAATGCATTTTTTAAGAATTTGACAATATGTTTTAAGCTTTTGCATCTGTTAAAAATCTCATCTGTTTTCTGGAAGTCAAAAACTTCTATATAAGTTAAGGTGTTATTTCGCTGAAGTTAAATAAACCTTGTTTTGACGTGTCAAGTTTTATTGCATTCATGGCTTCCAGTTATCAAGAGGCAATTGAAGATATTACCAAGAGAATGGGTGCAGGAATGGCAAAGTTCATAAGCAAGGAGGTGTGAAACTTCAACACAATTATACAATCTCCCAACACACTTTAACTTCCACAAACTTCCATTATGCTCAGGCACATATATACCTATTATGCCTTAGTAATATAATTTGCCACAAGTCCCATCTCAATATTGTGGGGCCTGCAATACTAATAGTAGTATATATAGTGAACTCCAAGTTGATGCTTGATACCTTTTAGCATCTTATTTTGCTCTTTCTAACTGACAAATATTGTCTTTGATATTTGACCAAGTCTTTTATTGTGGAAATTCATCTTTAACTTGCGTATCATATTAAACTAGGTATGTAAACCTGATTCCCAATACACTTTCTAAAAATTCAGTTATTTTAGAAATTCTTAATATCAGACAAGTAAATATTGCAAATTGTCATGATTTTCCATTTAGTGGAAAACAAATTTGCTTTGTTACTATAATTGATGTGTCATACGTCACAATTGATCACATTTGAGATAATTTTTCTCTTGTAACTTAACTATTCCCTATGGGCTGGACTCTTCAATTTAATTCCAACTCAATCCCCTCAAATCAAAATTTCAAGGATTCACATATTCACCCTTAGATCTCTTTATAAATTTGTCCCTTAAATGTAAATTTAAGTAATCTATCTTTAGCCCCCCAGGGCACGGTGTAGTGGTAAACCCAAAGGTGGAATTCCCAGGGAATCAAGGATTAATTCCCAATTGTTGCTTCTGCCTAACTAGTGGGATGCGACTTTGGACGCCGAAAAGCCTTGGTGGAGTGGCGTGCGCTTCATCTGGTGTGCATCTGTGGGGTTGGACGCTCACCTCCAAGACTAGTCGGAGTTGCTGTTGAGGCCGATGCTCTCCCTTCAAGCGAGACATTGTTCTAGATATTTGGATTATCAAAAAAAAAAGTAATCTATCTTAGAATAATCAAGAAAATTATTTAATCAAATAAAAACATGATCTAGAATTGGGAAAAAAAAAGAATTGGTCCATAACATGGGAATATGTATATATCATGTAGATGCTTGCACCAAATGTTTGAATTCCAAATTCAGCCATAGGTTATATGCTCCCTAACCATCTCAAACTACAGGACTAATCATAGTGTACATCTGTATGACAGTGGTATAACTGGGTTTGATATGCTTCACCATGCCATAGAATTAGATCACTTATATGATTTGGTTAAACCATTTCATAAATTCTTTTGATAATGCATCATGGACCAATATGTATTAAGCTAATATGTCTTCTAGAATTTCAAGATTGAGATTCCAAATATAAGGACCCCTGAAGAAGTTACATGACAACTAAATATCATATACAATTGCTCTGCTAAATAGTAATATTACTTTATTGTTTATGCCTCTGTGCAGGTAGAAACAGTTGATGATTATGATGAATATTGTCACTATGTAGCAGGATTAGTTGGGCTCGGATTGTCTAAGCTCTTTCATTCTTCGGGTTTAGAAGATCTTGCTTCTGATGACTTGTCAAACTCAATGGGTTTGTTTTTGCAGGTTTATGTCGAACCTATTAGGCATTTGTAATGTTTAATCAGTTAAGATTTTGGAGCTTTACTTTCTCATAGTATATTCCTTTTTTCAAAATGCAGAAAGCAAACATTATTCGAGATTATTTGGAGGACATAAATGAGATTCCAAAGTCTCGTATGTTTTGGCCTCGTGAAATTTGGAGCAAGTATGCTGACAAGCTTGAGGTTCATTTTTGGAAATTGATCTTGTTACTTTTATAAGTTTGGTTTTAACTTGCATTATATTTGTCTATCAAAGAAATTTAAATTCTCAAGTAAAATAAAAATACACACATTAGGGAATGCAGAAATATCAACACATGTACATCTAATTCTTCTGTGTATTTGCATATTGAACTATTTACAGGTGCTTTAGTGTCTATTAGAAATTAGATACTTTAAATATTGGCTATAACCTACTTGAAAAAACGTGAACTTATTTAATTTCTACATTAAAAAAAGGGCAGTCCAATGCACGAACTTCCCGTCAATATGGGATCCTAGGGAAGGATTCCAGACAAGAAGTTGTTTTCGTGATTCAAACCCGCGACTTCTAGGTCACACGGTAGCAACTTTACCATTACGCCAAGGCTCCTCTTCTATTTAATTTCTACATATACAAAGAAATTCTTATCAATCATATTAGAAACTTTCCTATTACTAAAAATTATCAATTCCAACAAGAATTACCCCCACAAATTCTTATGTCTGTTTGTTTTATCTGTTCCTAATCTACTTCTCTGATCTAATACATTTACCAACTGTATGTTCACACTGTATTTCCAAAGTTCAAAATCTCCTCATATGCTATCTATTGTTGGTGGATAGTCATGGTATCTTTGATATTCAAACAAACAAGTGTTAGTTTATTCACATAGGCATCAGCAAGCAGATTTTCCTTTCTTTTTTCCTAAACAAGTAAAGCATTTTGCAACTGTTTGATCCTCTTGTCTCACTTAAGATTGGCATGGCCAGCATAACGAGGGCACAATGTCATCGGGATTGCTAGGAGCACCTGTTAAGGGTATGCATATGAACTGCTTTGATTAATTTGATTTCTATGCGATGACTTGAATCCATAGTGGTAGCTTGGCTAGGAGTAGTAAGAGATGGAATCTACTGTCCTTTTTTATTAGGTTGTTCTTGCTTCTTCATATTCATATATTCACATCATTTCTTTGTTTTACCTTTTCATTATTGATCTCCCATTCCTTTTGCATGTACAAATGACCTGAATAATCCTAATGCCTCATTTTGTGTTTATGTTGCCTAGTGAATGCCCAATCACTCACAGCTTGACCTCGACCTGATGGATAGATGACATATAACCATCTGTATCATCATCGTTGATAGCTTGTGTACATGCAATACGTAATCATTTAGGTTCTCATGGCATACGATACCATTAAAGGGGCAGGTGTTTACATATCATTGACTTATGGATAACCTATTAGTCTGCTACAAGTTTACTTGCAAGTCATGTATCAAATTAATGGTGCAGTTTTGATTTGGAAGTTCTAAACTTTTATTTTTTTTCAAAAAAAAATTCAGAATTTGGAAGATTTTATTTTGATTAGTCACAATAAATTATGTAAATATAGATTTTTTTTTTTGAGGGTACCAGTTATTTTTTATAGTCTGTCTCCATATAACATAATCTTCAAATTGTAGCACTTCATATAGAAAGCAAATATTGTGCTTAACTATATTGTTGTCTTATCTTTATCTTTTTCCTCCTTCCACCTTTAATTTATCATCGACACGTTACATTGAAACATTGGCATAATACCAAAACATTATCGTTTTAATAAAAAACTGAAACATCGACATGGATTGAGATTTTGAACTTGTTAATGAAATTTGTTTCTCTTTAAGTTCTGATTAGGAAGTTTTAACTTCTTATTTTTTTAAATTAAAAACTTGGAAGATGTTATTTTGATTAATCACAACAGTATGCAAATGATGCATTATTCTAACTAGTTGTCAATTTAGATCAATAATAAAGTTTAATTAGTGATTCTTGAATTGGTAGTAAATCTCGACTTATGTTGATGACGAGCAATTCAAGCAAGATTCTCTCACCCTTCCCATTCTAGTTTTCTAGGATTCCAGATTGGATCAGCAAGCAATCAACAAGTTTCTTGAGATTTTGAAAACTAGTCCAGTTTGAACAATTTTCAACTAAGGCCATTGTCTAAATTGAATTCGTTTCTGGCTAATTTTTGAATCTCTAGATTTTCCTTAACTTGTTTGCCTATCTTTATAAGGTGCCTAATTTCTAATTTCTTGGGAGAAATGGAACTTCCTTATGGGCACTAATCCAACTTGGGCAATTTGTATGGGTATTGACCAATTTTGATTACCATGTGCCAATTAATAAATATAATGATTACCAAACCCTTTAGGAGGGATGATTTATATCAAAGGAAGCGACAAACAACCAAAACTGCATAGATCAAAGAGGACAAAGTTGGATCTATCTAAGTCAAAATAAAGATTTATTGGACTGCTCAACCACATATTATTTTCTTCTTCCTTCCACCACCACGATCCAAATCTTACCTTAAATAAATTCATTTAAACCATAAATGAAATTTTAGGCATGGATTAAAATTTGATTGTGTCAATTAGCACTGGTGAAACTTCTCGTTCGTCAATTAAACGGAACAAGCTTGAGACATCAAAACCCTACCCAATGACACCTTGTGATGATGGAGGTTAGTTCTAAGGCTACTAAGACAATGATGAAGCTTCTAGCAACAACAGCTTTTCTCAAGGTTGCCAAAGAAATTGTGTGCTCCCAAGATTTTTGCACTAGTGCTGTGAGCTACTGAATGGCGTGTGACAGTGCTTTCTGAGCTCTTATTCTGGGGTTCAGCTTTGACAGACCTTGACACTTGGCATTGGCAGAAGTATTAAGCCGCCCAAGGACCAAAACCATGGCGCATCTCAAAATTTGAGACCTTGATTCTTGATTCTAGATCTGATTTGAACTTAATTTAAATCACAATTACTAAATGCTTTATGAAATCATTATTTATGTGAATGGAAGTGATCAACAGCTAAAAATGAACCACGGGTCAAAGAGAAGAAAGATTGATCTACCTTATTCCACTTTAGATATATGATTGAGCTTCAATTGCCCAGCTTAGCGGTATTTCCTCTTCCTTCAATTACTATCATCTAAATTTGACCCTAAATAATAACAATCATATCATAAATCACATTTTAGGTTCAATTTAATTACACACTTAGTAAATTCCAGGTCCAGGTTATAACAATCAAACTTTTGTTGCAGTAAAAGGGGAAATTGAGGCTAATGTGGGTTGGCCTTGTCCTGTTGTAGCAGATCAACATTATATTGTTGAACTTCTACTTCTTGCTTGACATGGATCTCACAGGATACCTAAGGGCTCTATGGGTGGCATGGTGGTCTTGTAGGACCATTCAATTATAACTCACGTGGACATCAATGTTGTGACTGAAATATGTGCTACAGCAGATTCAACAGTGTTGGTCAAGCTCCAGTTCTTGTACTTAGGGTGACCACCAGTAATCCATATATTTGATATGTATGATATTTTTTTCAACAAGAAAAAAAAGAGTTATGAAAGTTATGGTGATTTTTTTTTTTTTTTGAGAATTTAGGGTATATCACTTAGTCCAAGTACGTAGGTGAAAATCATGAAATTGGGTGGTTCACTTAATGGTCTTCAGGTTGTAAATTACAAAATTTCAAAAGATGATTTTTCTTTACTGGTAATTCAGTTCAGTTAATCAAGTTCTAGTATTATACTCCTGTTGGGCCTTACACTTATCTGTCAAGGGCTAAAACTTTCTTCAGTGTAATGATGGTGCCATGTCAATTTTAAAATTAAATTAATAGAATTGCTTTTCCTTATTGCAGTGACTTATTTCTAGCTACTATAAAAAGCTTATTTTCAATAATAAGTTTCTGAAATGAACATGGTGCTCTTTCTTCTTTTTTTTTGTTTCACGGGGCAAAGCTAGTTCTTTCTGTTTGGGGTTCCAGGCTTGATTGCTAATTGAATATTTATTTCTCTGTACCAATATCAGAGGTTCACTTTGGTATAATGCTTCAAAGTAGTTTTCATTCTTTGATGGTTAATCCTCACTCATCTTGGCTTCCAGGATTTCAAATATACTGAGAACTCGACAAAGGCAGTACAATGCTTGAATGACTTGGTTACTAATGCTTTGATGCACATAGAAGATTGTTTGCGTTATATGTCTTCATTAAAAGATCTCTCAATTTTCCGGTTCTGTGCCATTCCACAGGTATGTCAGAACTTTTTAATTCTCAAGTTCTACTACATTTATTAAAAATCATGTGATAGTTTTTTCTCGCTTGACCAATTCCATCACTAAATTCATTTGGATACTATGTAGTTGGTTTTAGTGATTTTTTTTGTTAATAGTATGTGAAACAAATTCAACAAGGAATACTTGGAGGTGTTTGAATCTAGGTGATAGTAAATAAAACACTGTAACTTTAGTTACTTTGTTTCACATGGCGTGCTATGCTATAACAGTCCCTTCTGTCTGCAAACATACGAGGATGAGATCAATTCCTTATGAATATAACATATAAAGGAGTTCTTTCTTGAACTGCTTAAACATTTGGCTTAAGTAGTCAGCAAATAGAAATTAAATTTATACATAATGACCATGGTTTGAAACACTATTTTGTATTGGTTGACGTGGCAAAAAATAGCATTTTGCATGTGCATAGAGACTGAAATAGAATTGATGTGGATGAGTCTGTTTGCTGCTTGTGTCCATTGTCGCTCATCACTCACTACTGTAGAATAACTCTAGAATTTTAATTATTTGATTTTATAACTGTAGTTTATATTTAGTTAAATAAGTTAAATGGAAGAAGAATATAAGATTTGAAGCATTTGAGATGATCTTAGAATGCTTTAAAGTGTATCGAAGCACGTCGAGTTTTGATTCAACATGACCAAAATGATACTATGATACTGTTATGGTTGGAAATTGATGCTCTTCAATAAATGATATTTTAGACCTTGTGAATTAGCATGCTTATGAGTTTGAGTGGTGATGCAACACCAAATTCGTACCGTCAAACCACTTAGGAACTAGGAACGAAGTTGATGAAGCGAAGAAAGAAATAACCTCATAGAGGAAAAACTATCTTATAGAAAAGTAAAATTGGAAATTGTATTAATTAAAAGATGATTAAAATACAAGATTTTGAATTTCTTTTATAAACTCGACTCATTAGTTAATATGAAAATAAATATTCTAAATAAAAAATAGGCTAATCTGACAAGGATTATAATTATTCTCTATTTATTACCAACTAACAAAAATTAAATCTCTGATTTATTATAGATGTGACAATCTTAAATATTTTTCAATTTATTTTCATTTATTATAGATGCACTAATTTTAAATTTTCCTGTTCTTGAAGATTTTCAATTCTTTCCTTCCATCGTAGATGTGACAATCTTTAATATTTTCTAATCTTGAAGACTTACAATTTCTTTTCTTTATTGCAGATATATCAATTTAAAACTTATCTTCAATTTATTTTCTTCAAAATTATTTTCTTTTTTGTGATATTTGTTTCTTTGTTTGCATTATTCTTTTTCTTATTTACTTTATTCTCCGTCGTTAAGGAAAATTCGACTCTTAACATGCTATCAATTTCTCTTCTTAGATCTTCGTTTTCAATCTTAATGAACAATTACTTTAATAGATTTATTTAGTAATGTTTCTTCAATATTTTTTTTTTCTTTGGGCTTCCCTTTCAATGAAAAAGAAATTGATGACTTTATTTCTCTTTTTTCACTTTGACTTTGAAACATTTCTTTTTAGTCATTCTTTCCAACGAGTAAGAAAATATCTGAGTTTGTTGTATGGTGAAAGTAATACCATACCTTCATTGAAATCATGTGGCACGAAGACATTAATGATGATTGATGGGGTCTCTTTTTGATACGTTCAACCTCCTCCTCATCCCTTGCTTCTGAATATTAGAGTTCATTGGTCTGTGGAAAGACGGCCATGGATTAAGGTTTGTAGATTAAAAGAACGTTAAAGGTAGGCCGATTTTATCGGCGCAGTCCTTTCGACACTCAAGTCAGTGTCTATCGAAGGAGGGGAGGAAAATGCAGTAGAAGAGAAAAGAGAACAAGTGGAGAAAGCTCAGGAAAGAAGAGTTGTCTCCGTGTACTAGAATTGAGAAAGACCATCTCCTTCCCTTTACCTCCCACATAGCTTATATAGTGAGTCGAAACTACCTTATCGACCAAGCATATTTGACATCCATACCCCTTGTAGGGCTGTTAGGGGACAACTATTATCAAGCAATCTCCTCTTTTCATGCTCCATCTCTTATTTGTTGTATGTTACAAAGATCATAATATAACACGTGGATTGCCACACCATGAAGCATTTCTCTATGTGATGCTTTAATTTTATTTTAGAGACTAAGGGTTCAGACAAGTATTGACTCCTTAGGGAGGTGTTCAACTTAGCATAGGTGGCCCGTAGGCCTGAGACGATTGCTTCCAATAATGATCGGGAGCATTGATAGCACTCGAGAAAAGCCAATAGTGCTTAGGTAAACTGGTGCTTGGGTAGGTTGATAATGCTTAGGAAAGCTCAAGGATAGCCATAAATACCAATATTACTCAAGGAAGGTGTGAAGTGCTCGGGGAAATTGAAGTGCTCGGGTGTCAATATTACTCAAGAAGGCTGGAGTACTCGAGGAAGTTGAAGTGCTCGAAAATTGATTGTTAGGGTAGGTGCCCTACAAGCCAACTGTTGGCTAGAGTTTTAATGACTTGTAAATAAACATCTTTTATTTTAATATAATTCAATTTAGTTCGACATTTACTTTATTTTAATACCCATGCTAGATGCATGGATAAAGTCTTTGAATATGCTATAGTGAGATGTGGTGGTACATATGATGACCATTAAAAATACATCAATATTCACTGTATATTTTAAATATATTCCTAGTCAATTGGACCACCAATAAACAAGGATAAAAGGTTGTTCGAGTTAGAGAGTAGCATCTGTGATGTAGTGTACCACATTTCATTGGTAAGGACATAGAAATGTTCAAGCATATAGACGAGTGCTCATATGATGAGTTCATCGAACTAGCTTCACACGGACTTTCCAAGTAGTTGTCATTTATCGAGTGGATAAATTCTTAGTTGTGGCATACACTAGTAGTCCTTATGACCCAGGACAATATTGAGACTCTATATGCTGGGGTTGTATTTTGACTCATTTACCGACTCTATTAGGGTCATCAGGTGGTGAGATTGGGTACAATAATGAAATATATAGGAGTCAGTGTATTGTAGTTGGGGATTCACCACACATCTATGGGTGTAGATATCCTATGTAATGTATTGTTCTATATTGTATGAAGTCTCTGATCAGAATTGTAAGATGTGCTTTAGGAAAGGAGTTTCCTAGTTGCATATATGATGTCACTATAAGATACATCACATGGTTGTCGAATAACTCTCGACGTACTAATGGTTATAGATTTGACCGAGATATATCTGAGTTGAAGGGATTAGACTGCACGTTAACCATAATCGATTCATTCTTGCAGGCATTATTTAGTGATACATAGGGAGTCATGGGGTGGTGCTACTAGACGCTCTTACCATGATTCGTTTAGTACTAATCAGAATTAGTTCTGACGTCCTATAATCAAAGAGTTGATCATAGGATGGGGGTATTAAGGATATGCCTGAATAAAGGACAAGTATAGTCCTGAATCATAAAAAGTTGTGAACCCATGGCTATTTGTATCCCTGAACCATTAAGGGTCACATAAGTATTGGTTTCTCTATTTCCTGTTGAGAAAGTCAAA
>JBAMHZ010000112.1:3186504-3200264 GCA_037177395.1 Alpinia galanga | reverse complement strand
ACTTGGAGCATGCATGATACTGAATTGAGTATAACTTCTCATGTAAGGACTGACTACATCAGAGAGATGTGGCAGATCGTAGCAGAGAATGCACAAGTCATGTGGTTGTTCAAGCACAGTAATGGCATTTTGGTTCGATGAGAAGCATTGCATCATCATGTTAGTCTATGTTTATGTTTCAGGAGTGTTAATCTTAGATGTTACATCTTCTGGTTGTCCTCAGTGGGATTTCTAGGGCATGTGATATCTGATGAGAGATTGGTTATTATATACAGAATATAGATGACCATACAAAAACTACATTTTTAATTCACTAATTGAGCAACCCTACTTTTTGTTGCACATGAAGAGGCGTTCTAAATGCTGAAACAAATTTTGCACTACAATAGATTGCTGTTTAAGTGCAAGAGAGAAAACAAATTGTTGGAAATATGTTGAAGATTTGACTTTACAGTATCACAATGAGAGCTTTGTTCTAGCAGAAGGCAAAATGACCAAGAGAAGGAGGGGGTTTGGTTGCACCTGTGCACTGTTCTATGGTGGAAAGGTGAGTAGTGCTTGACCTCCATTGGGTTGGGTATTGGGTTAAACAACTTGGCAAGTGGACATAATGGATGGGCTGCAACCTTGTTCTAGGTGTAGGATAAGAATTTTGTTCTTAATGATACCATTATAGATGAAGTGAGGATGATTGAATTGCCAGTGCAAAGAAGAGGGAACTGCAATGTCTGGGAGGCCTGGATGAGTTTGTCAACATTGATGTTGATGTGACTGAGAATTTGAAATGTGGATAGCATAGCTGTTCTTTGGTAAGAACAACATCGGCACTGTATGGAGTTAGAGCAAAGGGTGATCTTACAAAGAGTTGCTTCTGGCATGGAGTTGGGAAGAAGCGTCTAAAGGAATTTAATGAGGAGGATGTTGATGAGGAGGTTGCTGCCACGTCAATCTCATAGCCCTAAAACACCCCTAGTTTTAATTTGTTTGTACCATATTTAAAAACATAATTATAGTATTCTATTAGAAAATGATTTCTCATAATGGTGATCTCACAAAGAGTTGTTTCTAGCATGGAGTTGGGCATAAGTGCCAAAAAGAATTGTGGAGGCTGGGATGCTGAGATTTGGAGAAGAGCTAGGGTATTGGGGACAAAGAGGTTGCCACTGTGGTAATCTCTTAAACCTCAAAATACCTAGTTCTAACTTGGGGCTGCTGCTGTTCCAGCTCCATTCTAAGTTTAAAGGATAACATTATATTATTCTATTAGAAAAGGATTTCTCATGTATGTTCATTTAAGACTCCAACCCAATACCTAATCACTATAAATCTCATGACTAGACTTATATATCTAACTATTAGTCCTTCCACATGCAGCCCTGAACTCAGAGTTTGATCAAACCTTGTTAAATTAGTAATCCTGAGTTTGCACAAAGTTAGCTATCTAGTCCAAAATGGTTACTTTTGTTGAACAACATTTTGCAAACTTGCTTTGTTGACCTATTATTATTTAGTTTAGGTACACATTCTCTTTTAGGACTTTCAAATGCCGACCCTAGATGAAGATGCCAGTTAGCCAGTTGCTAAGAGCCGTAGAAGTTGCTGCTGAGGTTTTGGGTTCAAAAGATGTCTTCAACAAAATAGGTGCTTTTGAGCGCTTAATAGAGGTTTTCTTGAAAAAACACAAAATTCTGACCCCAAATGGTTGGGAGAAACATGGCTTGATGATCATGATGTTCCATAGGCCGGATCTCACATAGAAACTGAAGATCCACAGAGAGATGGATTAGTTTTGTTTAGATAAACTTTCTTTATGCATAAATTTAGTCATTTATTGGTTTGAATAAGCAATGGAAGACTGTGGTTAATTTGTTTGCTTGCTTATGACATGGTACTTCCATTTTTATTGGTCCTGTGATGAATGAAATTAACCCATTCATGACTCCAATATGTTGTTTCTCTTTTTTAGTCTTTATATTTGTTGTTTCTGATTCTAGTAGACTAAACACACTATTTTTTTCCCCAAAATTATTTAACCTGTATTAGATACAACCCTCTGTATGTATAGGCTGCGTGCATACCGTTAGCACTAACTGGCCGTGATATATGTGGAAGTGCTATTACTGGTTCTGGAAAGGTATCTCTGCCACTGATTTCTTTCTAGGTGCCCACTTACGTTTGCTGCTGTTTCTCCAAACCTTATGTTCATTGTGTTTTAGACTGCTGCTTTCTCCCTACCTGTATTGGAACGTCTACTTTTTCGTCCGAAGCGGATCCATGCAATCAGAGTGCTAATTTTAACTCCAACAAGGGAATTAGCTGCACAGTAGGTTATTGTTTTCTTTTTCCATATCTGTCTGAAGCCTATTAATTTCACTAACTTCTTTTCATTTATTTTATACTTACATGATATTTTTTTTTTTGAAAAGGCCTTTTGCTTGAAACTTCATTCATTTATGATTTCTAGCCATCACATTCACTTTAACATGCTAAACATATCACTGGAGAAAAAAAATTATAATCATGCTATATCAAAAAAAGACAACAGCAACTGCAATAAGCTGTCTTGTGTGTACTGTATACTGTTCTAGAACTTCACTAATACAAATATGAGTTGTGCATATCAGGATCATGAAGTAAACTGTTTTTCTTTTATGTTTGTAATCATACTTCAGTTTGAATATCAAAGAAAGTGGGTGGGAGAATTTTCTTTTCTTTTCTACCATAGTAGATATGTTGATGTTTTATTGTTTTTCAAAGTTATTCACTTGGTCTTAGGTATGAGTATCCAACATGGGTGTGGATCCAAGTATCTAACACGATCTTTTTAAAATTTGCACACTTGATCAATGATATATTATCCACTCAGACTATTGGTATCCATCTTGAAGGGGAGCCTTGACGCAACAATAAAGTTGCTGCTCTCTGATCTAGAGGTCACAGGTTCAAATCTTGGAAACAACCTTTTGTAAAAAAAAAAAGTAAGGTAAGGCTGCAGACAATGGATCCTTCCCCGGGACCCCCCATAGCGGGAGCTTCGTGCACCGGACTGCCTTTTACTATTGGTATCCATGTGTCAGCATCTAATATGGATACAAAGGCATTGGATGGAAAATCCTAGTATTAGAGGCTGGAAGCATTTTTTTAATAGAACATGATGGTCGTGTCATCTCATCTCTATTAGAGCTTGAAGTATCTAATATGGGCATGGAGGATTCATGAGAGCATGGTTGCTATATTATGCATGCTTTGATTGTGCGCATTGCTTACCACAATTGATGCAAACTTTTCTTCTATTCCAATATGGAGATATTGGCCTTTGTAGTTTGTTCCTTCTATGTCATAGCCTTAGATAGATGAGAGTGGGTTTGTAAAAAACAACATAATCAGCTGGATAACTTCAGATTTGCTAGGAAGATGTATCCATTTGCTGTTTGAACTTTATTTATGTTCTTGTGCCCTTTAGGCCCTGATCCTGCACCATGAATGCTGGTCTTAGGTTTTCTGAAAGAAGTAACACAGATGATGAGCTGTCAACATGTCTGAGTATGTATAGATAATTGTAATTTTTTAGTACCTGTATGAATCAATGTTGTATTTAGCTACTTGATTTTCTGATCAATTTCTCTTGCCTTTGCATGTGGACCTAATTTTTATCTTTGGAATCAAAATTTGACCTTTCTTATGAATTTTCTTAGTTAATGGTTTTAGAGTATTAAGTATAACTAACTGCTCAACATAATGCAGGGTCCATAGTATGATTGAGAAACTTGCTCAATTTACAGATATCAGATGTTGCCTTGTTGTTGGGGGGCTTTCGACAAAGGTTTGTTGTAACATCCAATTCTCTATATATATGGTTGTGAATTAAACTTCAAATGTTTTGTGGTCTAATGTTAGTCTATAATTGTTCTTGCTCTATGGCTACTTTTTGTAAATCAATTATGTTTATTTTATAAATATAAATGCTAGATCTTTGCCACTTTATGATGGACGCGATACACAGGAATATGACTTTAATATCTTTTGTCTATGCCAACTCATGGATTGGTGTATATTTAGTACGATGGTTATTGAAATTAATGCCTCGAGTATTTCCTTTCTGGTCTTTCTCATCCAAACTTGTTATAGCCTTTTTTGCTTACCTTTATACTGGCTTCCAACCTAAGAAAAAGAGCGAACATCCAAAAATATATATGCAGTTAGCTGATAATTTGTTATCCAAACTTGTTATAGCCCTTTTTTGCTTACGTTCAAACTTAAATAACTTATGTGTAACTTAGAGCCTGTACAATAAACTTTTATGTGGACTTGTTTGTAGTTGTTTAATTTCAAACTTCGGCAATCTTGTTTAGGGGTTTGTCCATATTCATAAGGTTAATGTTTGATTTATTTATGTCACACGTCTTGAAATTGTATATCCCACTTTCTTTAGAAGTTTTTCGCCCCAACTTCAGCCAGAATGTACATCAGGTAAAGTAACACTGTTCTGTGGGTGTTTTCTAATTATACTAGTTTATATTACTGTATTTAAACCATATTGAGATTTACGTACAAAATTCATATATTTGGGTTATCTTTTGTTCTTGCCTTCTGGTAGATTTTTCCTTCATATATCTATATGTTTGACGATCCATCCATGGTGTCTTTTGCTAGAAGACCATCTATGTGCCTTCTGGTAGATTTTTCCTTCATAAATCTATATGTTTGACGATACATGTTTGATCAATTATTCGTCCTGGAGTATAAGATATCAGAGTTATTTTGTATTATTTTCTTTTGGTTTTCACTTTTTATAGTTCTGCGTTTGAATTGATTAAGGAGATATATGTTTGGCTAAGGTGAATATGCTTGCAACAAGTAATATCAATTTGATTTGATCCATGAGAACTGGATTGGGGTCAGCCAAAAAAAGAGGAAAGCCCTATAATAGTAAAATTTCGTTAGGATAAGTAAACAAGATAAAATATAAAGTGATTGCAGCGTTTTATCTTAAACTAATAAAATATTTTGAATTTTTTAGACATTAATCTTTTTTGAAAGAAGAAACATGAAAGAGCATAAGTTCGTAATGGAAGAATATTGACTTCTTCCATTATAGGAAGAATATCTTATTTTCTTCCATATCTTATCGCTCAGATATGTTATTGTTTTGAATAAATGTCGTACAGCATATCATTCATATGAAAGAACATGAAGTTTTAAATTTTAATTAACATTTTCAGAAGAAAAATATCTGATTATTAATCCAAAAATTAGCTTGGCTTTTGGAGATGGTGATGGACTTCAAAATAATCCTAGCAAATGCCGAGATTGACCAAAAAGTATTGTAACTTCAAAATTTTTGGATATTTGAAAAGATAAATATTTAAATTGTGAAAAATCTAGAGTTTTGGAGTTTTGACTGGTTGCAACTGCAAGGATTACTCCGACCATCCTACCATTTTTTATATTCTTTCCCCTTGTTTCATAGATTTTGAAGGAAAGGTGGAATATGAGAGCGGAGGGGAAGGAACGGCATCCTTAAAATTATCATCTTTTTATTTCCTTCTTCAACCTCTCCCCTATTCCTTTTATTCATCCACCAAATAAACAAACTGTTAGGGGTGGGCCAGTAGCAATATATGTTGGGTCAGTTAACTTTACAAAATTAAATGAAAAGTTTCTGAGAAAAACTTTCTTACCCTTTTTAGACATTTATTTTACACCATCCATAGGAGTTCCATTATCACAGTCGTGACTTCTGTATTCCTTTGAATGACTTTTCATTTTGATTTAAGAAAAGACACTGTGAGATTGTTGTCAGAACTCCAAAGCAAAAAACCAATGAACAATACCTAGTGCATGTTCTCTTTCTTTTTTGACAGCTAACCTATGTGATTCCTTAAAGCGTCTGTCTTTCTTCAACATCTCAATCAATTGAGTATATATTATATAGGCAGCTGGAAACTTGATGGCAGTCATTTTTTACTGACCTGTATGCCCAACTGGAGTATACGGCCACCATTGAGCAACCAACTTTTGTTGGTATCTGTCTGAATGATTAATTAATCTATGTTTTGATCATTATCATTATCTTATCTTGTACTCTGCTTATGGTAGAGTTTTCTAATATCATGTGTTGCTGATATTTTAGCTATTCTTAATGTACGTAATGGTTCCCTTTTCAGGTACAGGAGGCAGCCTTAAGATCAATGCCTGACATTGTGGTAGCTACTCCAGGACGAATAATCGATCACCTGCGGAATTCACTTTCAGTTGGGCTTGAAGATCTCGCTGTTCTAATCCTGGATGAGGCAGACCGTCTTTTGGAATTAGGCTTTAGTGCTGAAATGCATGAACTGGTATTTTCCCAGCTGCCTAGTATGGATGTAGCCACAGTTGCAAATATTTTTGACTAAGCAACCAGACATTAACACTGTCAAGTTTAAACTATTTTGGTCTCACTTCTTCATGCCATCAAGTTATTTTCATGTCTTGAGGACAATATCTCTAGTTGAACTAAGAACCATCAAAATTCTAAATGATTTTTTACCATGGTTTTGTAACTTTTCTTATAAACATGATACCCATATGCCAAATTGGACTGAATGTGACTCAATTATGGCAAGATAGGAGGAATGTTTCTATCAGTACGAATCTTGGTTTCAAGTGTCTCTGTATCAATCGACATGACAGAAACATATTGTTCCAGCCGCTGTGATATTGTGTCAATACGAGTAAATATAACTGGGCTACTTGTGCCAACAAATCTGGTGGTATCATTGATACAGTGCATATCTAAGTTGGTATCTTTTAGTACTGGTTGAGACATGAATATTCTTTTCCCATGATTCATCCTTCAATTATCTCTACCAATCACGGAGAGGGGATGAAACACTATGAAAAGAGGGTGCAAGGGAAGAAGCAAAGGATCAAATAGGACACCTATAATGACAAAGAGTGATGTCGAAGTAACTGGGATGTATTCATATTCCAATTGTGCCTTCAAAGTCTGAATTTTAGTGTTAACTGAGTTATATTTATGGATATGTGGAGCAACGAATTTCAGCACTAGGTGCTTTCATAGCATTATTTAATCTTGGATTTAGAAAATTGATGGGATGATTTCACTAAGATGGTAGGAGAGCCAATGCTCTCATCCAATGCACGACACTTTTTTGAGTGTTAGTAGGTATATAATTGGTTGAGGTGCTTCCTATATTTGTCACTTGTTGCTCCAAAATGTTATTTCAGTTTACTTTATAACTGCTATTGGCTTATATTTGAAATGAAATGTAGTGTGTAGGGGTTATAGAAGTAAATTTATTTGAGTCGATTTCAGCATGCTTTAAGTGTTGGAACAACACGGTCCCAAACCTGCACCACTCCAGCTTCTTGTGTTGGTACAACTGTATCACTCCACGGAAATACTTCCAATCTTGGTGCGATTTGAGAAGTTTCTTGCTTTAGTAAACTTAAATGACAGATTGCATAACTTAGTCAATCCAGTGAGGATGCTTTTAGGACCTTAATAGGTTTCTGATCAGTGTAGGTACTCTCTCTCCTCTCTTTCTGTCTCTCTCTCCAAGTATTGAAGCCATAAAAACTTATGAGTTAGATTCTTCTTATCTGGGCTTTTAGCTATACCTAGTCTGATACCAGTTCAACATTTAACTGCAGCAGTTCAATGTTGCTTTATTTTACTTGACTGGTGAGTGTGAGAGAGTGAATTTCTACTATTTCAGCCCCTTGAACAGTTTATTTTGTTTATCAGTTTCTTTAGAGGGGAGTGATTTGGCATCAAGATTGAAGGACAGGGGCCTATGGAAAACCAATATACAAAAATTGGAGGATAGTGGCCCAGGAGTAATAAATGTAAAATAAAACACAATAATATTTCATACTCTCTAACTGGTTTATTTTAAATGCCACAATTTTGTTTTTAGTTAGTGCTGGACCAGTATTAGTTGTAATTTCCACATTATACTGGTGTTTTACACCAGAATTAGCATATGCCCTGGAGACTCTTTTGCTTGATATGTTGGCTTCGTATTGCAGATACGATTGTGTCCAAAACGGAGGCAAACAATGCTTTTCTCTGCAACTATGACTGAAGAAGTAGATGAGCTTGTCAAGCTTTCGTTGAATAAACCTGTACGCCTGGAGGCTGATCCATCATACAGAAAACCAGCAACATTGACAGAGGAGTAAGCACTTTTTTGTTTTCTGAAATTATGTTTAAAACATGTTTCCAGTTCATCTGAAGCATGCATCTGAATGTAATTTGACCTTAATTTTCTTAGTTTCTATCACACTTAAAGCTGTAGTTGTTAAGTCATGTAGACTTATGATTTGGACCAAAGATTCAGGTGATTATATTGATTATGTCAATTCACAGATGCAACACTTAGAGCAGTTGTATCCATAGAACAAAGGAGACTAACATTCCAGCCTCAGAATTCAATATTTTCTAAGATGCACAATTAAACCTGTGTGCATCAATGTTCTTTTTTGTCTGTGTACTTATGGAAGCTAAATAAAAACCGTGAAATCCATAAGATTAGTAATAAATTAAGCCCCTTGTGCTTCTTTAAATGTCAAAGTATCAAACAAGAAACCAAGCTCAGCAGGAAGGCTCTTTACCAACTAATGAAGGACCAAAAGAGGGGGAAAATGAGTAGAGGATAAGAGGAAAAAAAGAGGAGAAACAATCAACTATGCCCTATTACACTAGGAAACCTAATAAATTACAAGATTTTAATAAAGTCAAAATGTGGATCAACAATAATGGCCAAACCTCTAAGTGGGTCGGGTATATAAATCCTTCTGCATCATTAGATTAGATTTGCTATTATATCCTCGTCTATATTTAAATGAATTTGATATTGTTTTATTGTTCCTAACCAAATATTTTTTGGTCTCTCTCTTTCAATTAATGTGTTTTAGTTATGATTTTACATCACCTAATTGAGAAATTTATCAGTCATCTAGCTACATAACTATACTATTTTAAACGTGTCTTTCAGAGTTTTCCCTTGATAGACGTAATCCCGACTCTCTATCTTATCTATCCATCTTTGTATGGCTGGGCATTCATCTTAATCTTATGCTAGTGTGTTCACTTTGCAACGCCAAATAAACAAAAATTTCTACTGAATACTATAGGCCAGTGGATGCTGATTAAGCAAGCTAGAAATTTTTTAATATGTTCTAGCATAAGCCCATTATTTAACTGATGTTTTAATGCTACCTGGAAATAAAAACTAAGACAATAAAACAAATTTTGGCTATAATGCCTGCCTTCAGAGCTCATCTTCACAAAAACTTTTTTTTAAAAAAAAAGAAGGAAAGCACTAATTTTGCTAATTATCATAATAATAATATCAATAAGGAACTAGGTCATTCCAACACTTAAAGCTGCTTTAAGTGCTGACATACCAGTTTATTTGAGTCTATCTTTTTTCTCTATGGCCTTTCACAAGTTGTCAATTCATTTTCATAAAATTTAGAATCTTATGTATATTTCAATTTATGGAAAATTAAGGCCATTTTACTCATTGGAAAATGAGATCAATTTGTATCTTTATAAGTCCAGATGTCAACTCTATATGCCTAGAGCATCAAATCTCAATTGCTATAATGATGTCAAATCATCTTCATTAAGCCTCTTAATCACTTTTCATAGTATCTCTCACCAGCCGGAGATCAATATCTATACTCTAACTAGTGGTCACTGTAAAGAGTTATGAGTCTAGGTTTAGTCCTACATGTTGCATTAATTATTGGGTTTTTATATGTATACTGTAATATATCTCTTATGACTAATATATTATTTTCCATCTCTACGCTGATTACTAACTCTAAAACTTTCAGTTAGGAATGAACTGGTTTATGCAGTTTTTGGTTAAGTCTGTTTTATAAGCAACAAATCTGTTTTTTCCCTTTATCCTATTGTTGTTATTTAACCATTTTAATTTGACAATCATGCTTGCTTTTACTTGATGGGGTTCTATTGGTGATCAACACATACTATTTTCAGCAACAATATTCTTCATTGATTTTAATTGAGTTCTGGCATTTCTATGAAAATGTGTAAGCACTTGTATTTAGCTTTTCAGTTCTATAACAAACGTATATTTGTAGGAAGATTCAGATGCTCATCATGAATGAAATGCCTAATTACCAAACTTTTTTATTTACATAATGCAGGGTCGTTAGAATACGTCGGTCACGTGAAGCAAACCAGGAAGCAGTTCTTCTTGCTCTTTGTTCAAAATCATTCACACAGAAAGTGATAATTTTCAGGTTTTGTTTCACTGCCTTTTTTTTATGAGTAAGGAAGCTAAGCCCAAACGAACCTTAATTTTTCTTTCTGAAAATTTGTGTAGCATATGAAGATAGATTATGTTCCTAACTCTGAGTTTGGATTTTGATTTTTTGTCTGTAATTGATTTAAAACCCTTGTTTGCTTTTACCCCTTTTATGCCAAATGTTTGTGATCACTTGAGATTTGCATGTCAAAAGTCTAATTGATAGCCATTATATTTTGTCAGATAGGTTTTCTTGGGCAGATGTTTAATTTTTTCGGCTTCTTCAACTGTTAGTGTAAGTTGGCATATCTCTCATGGATAATCAATTTATTTGTTTGCAGTGGGACGAAGCAAGCTGCACACAGATTGAGAATTGTATTTGGTCTAGCTGGCTTGAAAGCCGCTGAGCTCCATGGTAATCTTACTCAAGCACAACGGCTGGATGTGAGTAATCTTAATAGATTTGTTATATATTCTTTGTTATGTGCTTGTACAATCCATTTCTACATTTTGAAGCAAAGGTGGTTCCTCTGAGATTCTTACTCATTATTTGTTTCACTTGATTATTTAAGGTCGCCTATTAGAAGTTAGTGTTAAAGGTTCATTAAACCTTTTATCAATTTGAGAAAGCGGCTCAGCAATATAAAATCAATTATATTCATTAATAATTTGTAATGAAAGTTATAATTTGTTTTTCTTTTTGCAGATTCAATATGCTCCCTTATTGCATTTTCTATTTTTCTTTTTCTTACATTGGCATTCACGCAGGCTTTGGAACAATTCAGAAAGCAAGAAGTGGATTTTCTAATTGCAACTGATGTTGCTGCTCGTGTAAGTATAAATGTGGAATAGTTTGTGATGTTAATCCAGTGACAACTGACTAGTACCTCTGCAGTTGTATATGTGCCATGCTTGTTTTCAGATTCGTGTTTCACCATGTTGTTTACATTACTGTTTTTTCGGTGTTATGTTATTCAACTATTTTCAAGTTATTAAATAGATTCTGCAATGCCAAAAGGTCATCATTGTTGTGTATTGTTGTTCTCTCTTGGAACTTCTCAAATTAGTAACTTAAGTTGGACATTACATTTTCTTTTTTCTGGAACAGGGTCTTGATATCGTCGGTGTTCAGACAGTGATTAATTTTGTCTGCCCACGTGATTATAAAAGGTATGATGGTGTAAAATCTGTTCAAAGGGAGAAAGAAGATGTAATATCCATGAACACTATGAAAATGGAATGGATTCCATATATTCCTCTGGAAGATCGGTGTGTAGTTTTTGTTCTTTGGTTTATTTGACTATGCTCAATTTCTAAGCTATTCTCATTTTTTATTAAAAGACAGATAGATGATGGGTTTTCATCTTCTTTTTTTCAGTCTATGTCAGGTTAGTAAATTGAAGACGCAAATATATACAATGGCTTGCACCGAGAGAAGTTATCACATTCTATTTATTTTGTATTTTTCTAACTCATGTATTTATGCAACTGAGTGGAGTGTTTGTGCTATATTTATATATTGGCATTGATGGATGCATCATTTTGACTTTTCCAGGTTCATTATTTCTATATTAGAAATTGAATTTAAATATTCATGCATGTTAGACTTTTATTTTTAATTACAATTTAAATATTGTCAGTATACTTAAAAATTAAATTTATTGGCTCCCCTAAATATTTATTTTACAAGGAAAAATAACCATTGATTATTTTTTATTTTAAAAATTTATTTTATTTTTTTTAAAAAAATATATTTTAGAAACCGACTTCAGAATCGGTCTCTAAATTATTCCAAAGTCAGTCTCTACATTAGAGATCAATTTATGTAATTAGAGACCGATTTACAAAATCGATCTCTGAAATAGAGACCGATTAGTGAAATCGGTCTCTAATTGATTAGCGAAATCGGTCTCTAAATTAGAGACCGATGTAAAAGTCGATTTCTAACTGTTATGAATCAAAAATTAGAAACTGAGATATTTGGTTTCTAATAGATTTAGAGATCAAAAATTAGTTTCTAAATTGGTTTCTAAATTAGGTTATTCTTGTAGTGATATTTGATATAGACAATATTTCTTTTATATATTCATCTTCTTTTATTTTCAATTCTAATTTATTATTGACACTGTACATTGGAATATTAGCACACTATCAAAATAATATCTTTCTATTTAAAGATTGAAATTTCGATATAATTTGAAAATTGTGAACGTTACGAGTGGCGACAAATAAATTTTACATACTTTTAGTCCATATGCCAGCGAGCATCCTTAAAGAAAAATGAAATAAGGAGGAACCCTATAATCAAGCATAGAAAGCAGAAGAAACACATGAATATCTTACCAGAAGGAAATATAGTCCCTGACATGGAATCTGATTGCACTATTAGCTGGCTAGCAGAGACTTAACCATAAAATGTCAGATATTTATTAAAGTTATTATGCATCATGATTGTCAACCACTTAACCATATATTCCATAGTATTAGTAATGAAAAACTTTGTGAGAGCAAGAATTTGATTCTTTTTGGAGATCGTTCTTTGAAATATTTTTTTTTAAATTTGAGCTTTCGAAAATGTTAAAATTACTTACATCGCTTGGCCAGGCATTGATTCTATTTATACTATTTAAATTTATTTTGATAATTGACAAATTTTTTTTTATAAAATTGAATCATCCACTGCAGAAATATATATATGTATATATATAGTATGAGAATCCGTCAATAAATTACACGTCGAAATATGAATATGAATCGAAAAAAACAAAAACAAATGATCTGTACATGATCTTATCTACAACGATCATATGAAATAAAATAAAGTCCAGAAGAGTAAGAAAATAATAAACATGTATCTAAATTTAGAGATAAAAATCAAAAGCTAAAATGGACACAAAGGCATGATCTTAGAGGTGCGAGGAAGAGGCTCCGGAAGCTCTTATCTCGATAGGAAAAATAAGAGAACCGTATGATCACCTCTGATTACATTGTATATATAGTTAGTTTAAATCCGTTAGCAACTTATCAATATTAATGGTAATTTACTAAAAAAATTTACACATGTATTCATAATATAAATTCATGATTTAAATTAAATTAAACCACTGATAAAATTGGTATGTCAATTAATTAAATATATTTATCCAACATCTAACAATATATACTAACTGGAATATTTGTGCCCGTAGCATAACATTGGATTTTTAATGCATAAACTTGACGCTCAAGCTTCTTTCTTTCTCATGCCCATATCATTTTCATGAGCAGATGCATCACTCACTCACGCATCCTTCAATTCCTTCTGGACAAGGAACATCAAAAGATAAAATTCCATCTCCACCCACTTCCACTGCAAAAGCTTCACTAGAATCGATTCTAGCTCCTTGTTGCTTTATTCTCTTCTTTAAAAATGTGTTCTAATTGATGAGTACTTCGAGAGCCAAGCCAACAGCACCACACGCTCGCTAGCTA
>JBAMHZ010000112.1:3170199-3180943 GCA_037177395.1 Alpinia galanga | reverse complement strand
AATATCCCCTAGGAGAAGGCATTCATGAGGATCTCAGAGATGGATGAAGGTACCTCCAATGTAGTATAGTTGAAATACTAAATGTACTCACATAGGATCTCTCGACTTTATTGCTTCATCAAGAAAAGACCGAGGGAAGTCTTTTAATAATGCTTGCTACTAGAAAAATGATGCAAGAACATGGTGTTAAATTCTTCAAAAGTACATATGGACCCCGACTTCAATTAGCTAAACCATTGCTATGAAGGTCCTACCAAAGTGATCAGAAATAGTCAACATTTCACCCCCATCATTTACTGGTATAGGAGACATGTTTTCTCAAAGTGGTATAGGTGGTCCTCGGGATCAGAGGCTCTAGTGTATTCCCCTATCTAAAGGGACTGAAAATGACTCAACAACTTTTCTGCCAAGATGCCTTCAAAGAAAGGGGTGTCTTACTAAGTCATCACCATCTTTTTCTCTCTTCGTACCTCCACTTGGACCCATCAAGGTGTTTCCTAAGGGGCTTATTAGTGATCAACTCACGAGATTGCTCCTCCTACTAAGTTGATACCCCTTCGTCACTAGAGGAGGCTTCCACAATAATTGTCACTATTCTACTTAGGTTTTCTACCATCTAGGTAGGAGCCCCCAAATCCGGGAACACATTACGATCTCTATCTTCATATATTGATCCTCACTCTCCATTGCTTCTTCTAGCATCTCCTATCTCAACATCTTAGCTTAGAGTTTCCCACGAATGATACCAATAATTCAGTCTAAAATGTGTGGATAGGATGAATCCTCAAATATTCTAAGTAGAATTTTATGAACAGGTCAAACGTGGGTCAAGCCATTCTTCAAATGCTTTCTTATCGGGTCGTCTTATGATGAGTCGACAACTAATCAGATCAATAGTATTCCGATCTGATAAGCGAAAGGAAAAGAGTCCACATCGCACCCCAAATGCACAATCAAGTTGGCTGCAAATAATAGAAAGACTCAAGGAGGAACCAAAAGGAGACCTTAGCAAAACCCTCTGACACTCAATTCAAACCTCGTCAAAGAAAATAGAAAAATAAAACAGAAGCAAAGATGAAGTAATAGTTAAAAGTAATCTCTTTCTTACCCCTTACCCACCTGTACAAGAGCTTTTTTATGCAAATTTGGGAGTAATTGTCTAGAAACTTCATTAAATCATGTCATCCTCATGCATTCGCATGCATCCGTGTATATTTGCCAACCTTCTTGAGACATGGGCAAAACACTCCTTTTGTTTGTGTTCCAAGTCAGTTGAGCTGCCTCTTGGGTTGAGCTCGAGTCGGTTGAGCTGTCTCTTGGGCCGAGCTTAGGTTAATTGAGTTGCCCCTTGCGCCCACTGACATTATTCTAAAATATACACGATCATGTTGACCTAGTTTGACATTTGCTACATGGACCCCTATTACCTCTGTCGCCAACGTGAACTCTTATCACCTCTGTCATATCATAATATGCTACATAAATTACATATTTATACCATTTTAATAGTATCTTCAAAAGTTTTCTTTTAATTAGTGTAACTCTAACCTTTTCTTTAATATTTTTATTTTTTATTTGGTCAATCTTTATATGTCTATATATCCACTTCAATATTTTTATATCGTGACTCTCATCTTCTACGTGTGTATTCTAGTCATAATTCAATATTAAATTCCACATAACATATGAAATCTAATTATCATTTTGTAAAAGTTCTCTTAAAATTTTAGTAATATTTTATGATCATAAAAAAAATCTGATTCTTTCCTTTAGTTCAATTATCTTATTTATTACAAAGAACACAAAGCATTTCTCAATCGTTTTGTCCTTTCAAAAATTGATTGATGTGGCCTGGGATTTTTTTGGAGTGGATCCTCCGGAATGAAGAAGATCGAGGACCAGGTTCTTTCTCCAAGCTGCAGCAATAAAGGATGGTGGTCTTCTTCGATTTTTCTGTCCTACCAAAGTTAACACTAGGTCAGACAGCCGCCGATGTCCCAGCTAATGGCCCTCCAATGCCTAAGTTAGAGTTTGTCGGTGGTAGGAAGAAGAAGAAGAAGACTGAAGATAGAAAAATGTGAAGTAAAGGGAAAGTAAGAATAATCAAAAGACCAGCCCTTATACCTGTGCCTTTCCTCTCCTTTTATAGCTGCGGAGAGGAATCTTTTTCCCCGCTTCGCCTCCTCCATGATCGCTCTTCCTCTTTGACAAGGAGACGTCTGATGAACCTAGAACATTGTACCAATGACAGGTGGCAGAGCGAGGTGCACTTATCAGACCGTTAGAGAAATGCATCTTTCTTGTTATGGTATGAGGCATCCTCTGGTTGTTGTTATGGGCAGGGGTCCTTTTTATCCCTTAATAACTTCGTATGTACGAGCCTTTAACCATTTATGAAGAGGAAGCTTCTGCGGGATTCTTGTTGAAAAGGACATGAGCTTTCCTCAATACCGAGCCGTTTTGCTTGGCTCAGGAATATATCTGTTGACCGAGTCGACCTACCTTAGTTCGAAAATCTAACTATTGGCCGAGCCGATCTGCTTTAACTCGAGGGGCCTACTTGCTGACAGGGCTGAGCGGCTTCGGCTCGGGAGTCTGACTGTTGACCGAGCTAATCTGCTTTAGCTCGGGAGTCTGCTTGCTGACAGGGCTGAGCTGCCTCGACTCAGGAATCTATCGGATGACAGAGCTGATCTGCCTCGGCTCGGAGGTTTACCTGCTGACAGAGCCGATCTGTCTAGGCTCAGGCTGTCTAGACTGAGCCATCCGGTCTTAACCATATTTGTTTGAACCATCTTAATTTGATTTTTCTGACTTAAATATTTAAGAGAGTTCCGTTGACTTTGTTTGACTATTTTTATTTTTTAACTCTACGATATAAAATAAAAATACACTGATCTTAAATAACAGGCCGTGAGATGGTAAGAAAATCAAAATAACACCCTTATTGTTTGAGCACGAAGCAATTAAATATTTTAGAAACACAATCAAGCATCATGTACATCTTCACATTAAAAAATTTATGAAAACAAACAGCATTAATTCAAGGTAGGTACTAAAACTCGGATCACAATCGAACAAGGCTGTTGAGTTTAAACATCTGTGCAGCAAGTCGCCCAACAAAGCCGACGAACTCACCTTTTGCTTTCATGGAAGAGCTTGGAACGCGGCCAGTTTGTGTCCCCTCGGCGCGGCCCCTGCTGCCTTACTTCCTCCTCTCAGTGTTGACGGGCAGGAACTCTAAGCTATGAGGGGCGCGATCGTCTGCAGTTCGAGCGAGCGACGAAGACCTCATGGGCCCGGACTGAAACAGCCTCTGGACGCTGGGCTGCTGAAAGCTTCCGCTGCTCGCAAGGAACCGGCTGGTGCGGCCCAAGAACTCGCTCGAATCGCCGGAGGAGTTGGGCTTGCTGCTGCCTGAGGCCACCGCTCTCCTAGACACGCTGCCATTCCTCGAAGAGGATGCTTGACTTTTATCTGATTCGAGAACCTGCGAGATCGGAGAACAAAGTCGAAGAGCCAATTAGTCGCAAACGAGTCGCTAGCGAGTAAAGGTCGACGGAGAACGCGACTTACAGCTTCCCTGGTGAAAGACAAATCCTCTAAGGTTTTGTTTCTGTACTGGGCAGAGGCAGAGACATTTCTCCTTGCGAACGCTTCCACTGCACCAGAGAATCTATCGCGAACCTCTTGTCCCACTGTTATGCGCACAGACGGAGGAGACACACTGAATCTGTAATGGCTATCTCAATATTAATTTTACATCGACAGCGAAACGACGAACCTGAAGTCCTCTCTATCTTTTCCAACGAAGGCCCGACTGGTCTTGCATTTGCCTGCTAAACGAATTAGCGCGAGCACGTCAGGATCAGGAGACAAACAAAGCGCAAGTGATCCAGTTCAAAAGCTTAATTTCTTACGCGATATCTGGGACTGCCGCTGCTCTGAGGGTGTTTTATTACAGTCCAATCGAAAACATAATCGAACTGGTAACCTGCCGAGTATCAAAATGAACTCGTTAGCGATTGTAAAACCATCATCGTGGTGAAGTATCTAACCTTCTCGAATGAAGAGGTCGCGGAAGAGCCTTTTCAGGTAAGTATAATCTGGTTTGTCTTCGAATCGGAGCGATCGACAGTAGTGGAAGTAGGAGATGAACTCTGACGGATAGGATTTGCACAACACCTAGTTTAAGAAAAATATGTGTAGTTTACTAGTGAGATTATACAGAGGAAGCAAAATTGCGCGAATTAAATCCGCAAGAACCTCAATTGGCGTAAGCATTTTCTTTTCGCTGATCTTATCGTACTTTTGTTTCTTGGTGCCAGCTTTTAATCCCTGCCAAGGAAGACTGCCAAAAAAAAAAAAAGGATTTATAAGTCAGCAACGATGATGAAACAGATATAGGAGGATCTATATATATAGTCAACTCCATTGTTGCTGTTGTTTGGAAAAAATGGAGAAAGAATAACAATGATGGTGATGGGCTGACCTCCCTCTTAAGAAGTACATTAGCACGTAGCCCAGTGATTCCAAATCATCTCGCCTGCTTTGCTCTGAAACAGAATGAGAGGATTAAGTAAACAGATGCTGCTGAATTACAAACTGAGCTAGCACTCAAGAAATGACACACACCGACTCCTAGATGAGTATTGACACTGGCATATCGTGCTGTCCCTGTTAGGTTTTTATGCTCCCTGTCCAAGAAAAACATATCGAATGAATGGACCAGATCATGAATCTGCATCTATGCCAACATCTATGCCAACCAAACACTAAAAGAAGAGGGAAAACAAGCTCAAAGCTCAGTGAGGCTATGTGGTGTGAAATGTTTCGTCTACATATAAAGCTTCGATCTCTATAGCAGAAATATACATCGATTTTCAGAATGCACATAAATAACTTGAATTGGAAAATCTAAAACTGAGTGAGTGAACATGGGGATGAACCGAACGTAAATGATTGAAGTGATTTGCTTTCATTGGTAGTGTAGAATTTAATCTTGAAGAATTTACAAGACTTTCCAAAGTAACCATGAAATTAACTGAATAATTAAAGATAAGTATCTGAAAGAAGTTCAGAGAGAACTAGAATGATGAAATGACCATATTTTGTGGCAATTCGAGACAATAATACAAAGTTGAAATCTAAGTTCACCTGTATGGTATGTGTTTATGGGTTTGAAGGTCTCGGTACTTCTTTGCGAGACCATAATCAATAACATAAACCTGGACAAATGACAAACACTAAATGTCAAAATGTTTTTTTTTATATGTTCTCACTTTTATCAACTTATCTAGAATTAACTAAACTCATCTAAGGGTTTCATGCTAAACTTTTTTAGGTGGGAGAATTACATGGGAATTCAAACTAATTAATGCAAACAAGTTTGTCAAGCTCAAGATTTGAAAATTTTTAAAGTAAATAATGTAATTAGCATCTATAGTAATATTTCTAAACTGAATTATGTTCATTATAGGGTAATTAAGGCAATAACAATTGTGTTTTGGGCAAGCGACTATAATTTTTTTGATGAACAACTTTCAAATTTCTAGGACACTCAGATTTTAGGGAAAAAATTGCTACAATGAAAGAATTCTTTGATTGCTACCATGATGAAGAGATCTTGTGGGAGACATTCTCCAAAAGACAAGAAGAAAAGAAATTCTGAATATCATGTGTTGCATAATTTCTCTAATTATGATGGTCATTCTTGAAATATATTAATATCGTTCTAGACAATTTTATTTTTGAGCACTATTTTTTTTTTTTTTTTATTCTTAGTTTTACTCTTGTTTTATTTAACTTGGAAATTAAATTTCTTGCTTTTAGTATTTGTTACTAAGATGAAAATTTTATTCCTTATTCTTCAATTATTCTCATGACCTCTCATTATATACCATTACTTTAAAGTTAATTATTTAGCCCCAGGGCTTACTCGGACGACTAGCGCAACTGTGTTAAAGTCTGAAAGGGCAAGGGGTCAATTCTTGGGTTTCACCGCCAGGCTACCGATGACTCCGCATTTCTGCGCTGACCATCCTGGGTTCCTAATTTACCTCCCTCCATACGTAGGGGTAGCGATAGAGGGCCGCTAATGTGACGGTTCCACATTTTTTTTTTAAGTTAATTATTTGATTCACTTATCCTTCTAATATTTAAAAAATATAATAATTATATATTAATTAAATATAATTATATATACATTGTTACAATATACTATAAAATATCTTATCATTTTTTTTATCAAATGCATTTTGTGGTCATTTCTCCTAACACCAATTTCCATTGCAAGTGTCTACTATACCTATATAAACACAAGCAAAAAAGAAAACAAAAAACAATATGCATTTTGTGATATATTTCACAAACCTGATTTGCTTTACGTCCAATACCCATTAGAAAATTATCTGGTTTAATATCACGATGAAGAAAGCCCTTTGAGTGAAGGTACTCAACTCGATTTATCTATATCGAATTAATAGAACAAATAATTCATTTTTGTTAGTAGTTAATGATAAAAAATATATATTATAAATTAAGAGAATGTGCTTACTAGTTGATCAGCCAACATAAGAACTGTTTTCAAGGTGAACTTTTGATTACAATAGTTAAACAAATCTTCCAAGCTTGGACCAAGTAGGTCAATGACCATCACATTAAATTCTTCTTCAACACCGAACCACCTTAATTGAGGGATTCCACCTTCGTTAAAATTAAAAGATACAAACAATGAGAAATGATGTTTATAGCATACGATTTGAATAACTTAAAACCAACTTACTTCCTCCCTGAAGAAGAATGTACAATTTTGACTCATATTGAAGTTGAGGATGCTTTGTTTTGATAGGCTCCTAAAAATATGAGGACTCTTAATTACATAGTTAAACATAAGCAAAATTTTAATAGAATGTTTGAATTTAACATTTAAAAAGGTTTTTTCTTTAACTTTGTTGTTTCGATTCGAAAAAAACATACCAATTTCATTGCCACTTCCTCTCCGGTTTGTATGTCAACACCTAAGAGATATGCATGAGTATAATAAGATATCAATGAGATACTTTAGTTTTTTTTTTTTTTCTCTCAATCTTAGAATAATTAAGATTAGAAGTGAAACAAGATAATATTAACTCACCGAGATAAAGCTCACCGAAAGATCCACTTCCTATCTTCCTTCCTAGCTTAAACTTTCCGCCAACAATGTTTTCCATGACAATCTAAAATAAAACATAATTTGTAGGAATTTATTGATGTATCATAAATGTTAAATCATTTTAAAAGACACTGGATATTTATAATCATTGCCAAACGTACCTTTGCAACTTGAGCATACAAATCTTCTTTGAAACTCTAACAATTCACCTAGAATATATTGGATTTGTAACAATTGGTGAAGATCTGCATCAATGTAAAAACCATGCTACATATTTGAACATTTAATCATTCCACATATTCAAATTTCGACTTTGATCCTGCAACAATGATCCATCAAAATCTAACTTGATGAATCTCTTGCAGGATTGTCAAGAAAATTGATAGATTGAATCATGGAAGGAATTCATTCTTCCATCATCCCTAATTAAGTCTATGAAAACCAATCATATAAAAAGAATACAAATTGACATTCCAAGAATAACGATAAAACTAAGGCTAAGTTTCATAAGAAAATTAACGTGAAAAGGAGATGATATATTATTGAGTGGCCAAGAGAGATTTTTGGGAGTTTATGAAAATCCTAAATTTTGATACATTCTTTTTTTAGAGAAATAAAAGAGAAGGAATGGAAGAGGAGGTTGTGAAAAATCTATTTTAAATAGGAATAGAGTCAAAATGACTACACATTGTTTCCTATAGATATTATCTTCTTTTTTTTTCATTCTAATAGAAATTTTGTCATTTGTTTTATTCTCAAAAATTTTATTTATAAAAATAGTTTTTTTAGTAAAAAAAAAATGAAAAATATTTTTAGAAAACATTAGTTCTAATCATATTTTAAGTAAAGAATAAATTTAAACACATTTAAAACAAAAAATGATTTTCACTGAACAAAAAATTTTATTCTTTAATTTAAACATTAATTCGATTATCTTGATCGATATTTTAAGTTGAATTCATTTTGATTGATGGTAAACTAAAACAAAAATTTAAGAAGATCATGTGTTTCATTCCAAATATTTGATTTATTTTTCTTTAAAGATGATTTTTAATTGCATTTGAAATAAAAATTAAAAACATTAACAATTTCCAAGAACTCCATTCCAAATAATTGAAATTACAATTCAGTGAACCCTCTAATAAAAACTCATTCGACTCCTCTATATAACGCAATTGGGAATAATTTATATTTTGTTATGATTAAACTATTTTATTAAACAATTAATGGTTGTTCATATCACGAATATAAAATAGTAATAATCTTCTTTGCTCATTTATTGGCACACTTTAACCTATTTAGAATAATAAAATAGACTTCAAAACTCCATTTCTTGACTATGTTCATAACTTTCTTACACTACAAGAAAAATACATTTTAAAGATCAAATTAGAGATCCATTTTCGGTCTCTAAATACATTAGTGACCATTTTAGAAATCAAATATTTTGATTTTTAAATTTTTCGTACTAATTGAAATCAGTCTCTAAATTTAAAGATTGATTTTAAATTCTGTTTCTAAATTTAGAGATGTAAACTTTTAAATTTATAAAAAATCTATACATTATCTTGATAATCAATATTAATCTCAATATTTAGTAAAAACATCCAAACGCATATGATTACAATATAAATACTAATCAAATTTAATTTTATTAAAATTTAAATGCACAGAATTACAATATAAATACTAATCAAATTTAATTTTATTACAATCCAAATGTATAAATTATAACTTTAAAATCAAGGAGATTAATTTAATAATTAATCAATGGAAACAATTTGCAACAGCATTTGGCTTGCTGTACATTGGGAACACATCTGATGCTTACAATCTTGAACCTTGATGGTGCAAACTCGATCAAAGGATGGCACATGGGTCATGTCTTTGTCCTACAATAACTGATGTTATTTATGAATGTGTTTAAGTTCCTAGAAGAATAAATATTGTTGTGCAACTAAGTTTTCTATAATGTTATACCCTTTAAATTATAATCACTGATAAAAGAAACATAACATTGAACCACTAAAGATTCAGACAAACATCAAGTGCATGATCTGTCTCTACCATGTGATCTGGATGTCAGTTAGCACATGTTTCAGCAGTTATTTGATGGATTGCTTTGAACCTGAGGTTTACAGCCCGAGCTTGAAAGAACTAGAATTAAAAGTAACATGGTGTCTCAATCTTCTATTTTATTATACAATGGCAGTAATAATCAACCATGAGACTGAATAAGGAACTATAAAGATAAAATGCTTCACATGATTAAAGCAATCTACAGAAAGTTTTCTTTGATGTCAGAAATGACTCTGCTTGTTGATAATGCACTTGATTTGCAACTAAGTTACAAATTTACCTATCTGAGCAATATTGATGCATAAATTATACAAGCAACCAATTATGCCACCTTAAATTTACTATAAAATGTAAAGGAAAATTTGGTATTATATATAAAATGCTTTTGCTAGAAATTAAAGTGGCATTGTGGTAGTTATAAATTCAAGTGTTGTCGGATCATGCAACCGACTAGTAGAAGAAAAGAAGATGCCAACTACATCAACTAATTGCATTTGATAAACAAAATCCTATGGTATATGAAAGAACACAGAGATTGGAGAACCTTCTAAACTAATTTAGATTATGGCCATGATACATGATGCGGGTTGGGATTTCTCGATCCTCAGAAGCGGCGAAGATGCGAGGATGGATTCTTCTCTAAACCATAGTAGTACAGGTGCGAAGTAGTTGCAGGGATGGTTCTCCGCCGGTTCTTCTGTCCTACCAAAGTTAATACTAGGTCAGACAGCTGCCGGTTTTCCAGCTAATGGCCCTTCGATGCCTAAGTTAGAGCTTGTCGGTGGTAGGAAGAAGAGGAAGAAGAAGAACTGTAGAGAAAAGATGTATTTCAACCACTCTAATTGTGTGTATTCTGAATTGTCTACTCACCAACCAAAAAAATGTTCAACCATGTATCTGTGTCTTTCCTCTCCTCTTATAGTTGCGGAGAGGAATCTTTTTCCCGCTTTTCTTCCTCCATGATTACATCAACTTCTCTGACAAGGGGACGCCTAATGAACTGAGAGCACTGTGGGAATGACAGGTGGTAAGGCGAGACGCTCTTGTCAGGCCGTTAGAGAAAGACATCTTTCTTTGTATGATATGAGGCGTACTTTGGTTGTTGTCATGGACAGTGGTCCCTTTCACCCCTTAACAACCTCGTATGCATGAGCCTCTAATCATTTAGGGGGAGGAATCTTCTACGAGGCCCTTGTTGAAAAGGATGTGAGCTTTCCCACAATGCCAAGCCGTTTCATTTGGCTCAGGGATCTACTTAATAAATGAGTCTGCTGGTTTTAGCTCGGGGCCTGTCTGCCTAGTGACAGAGCTGATTTGCCTTGGCTCGAGAGTCTGTCTGTTGATAGAGCTGATATGCCTCAGTTCGGGAGTCTGCCAGGGGACAGAGTTGATCTGCCTTTGCTCAGGAGTCTTCTTGGTAACAGAGCTGATTTGCCTCGGCTCGGGAGTCTGCTTGTTGATGGAGCTGATTTGCCTCAGCTCGGGGGTATGCTTTGCAACCGAGTCATCTCA
>JBAMHZ010000112.1:3154693-3170099 GCA_037177395.1 Alpinia galanga | reverse complement strand
TTTGGTTGTTTGAATGACTTGGAAGGTCCGGAAAGCATCAACTATTCTCCTTTAAGTTCACCAAGAACCAGCATTAAACTTCTTCCCCAAAGCCTCATCTTATAAGCTTCCTCATGAACTGAAATCGGACTCTATCAATCGACTAGGCTCATCACCATTTGACTGTCCTTCACCAGTCGACTGGTCTTACCTACCAGTCGACTGATCGTCTATCCGTTGTGAGACAACAGCTTAATCCACGTCAAATAAATTATCCACGTAGGATGAGTCACCAGTCGACTAACAATACTACCAGTCAACTGGTAGCGCCGTCAAACACCGCCAACGACTTCTGACAGCCGTGATATCTGAGATTTTTATCTATTATACTTACAACGGTATTATATCAGTCGACTGGTATAATCACCAGTTGACTGGTCTCAACCAGTCAAGCCTCCAGTCGAGTGGACCTCACTTCTGTGCTTTGACCACAGTTCACCAGTCGACTGGCCATCACACCAGTCTACTGACCCATACCAATCGACTAATGGCCTACCATATCAGTCGACTGTCCAAGCATATAATACCTGAGCACCAGCAATAGTCGAGTCCAACTCAACCGGCCATTATCAGTCGACTGGTATACCTAACTAATCGGCTAGTAAACCTCAAAACTGAGGTTTACACCCCAAGTGTGATTATTGCAACTCTCCTTAGCGTAGATCTCAATCTTCAAGCCACATCCATCAGCCTCACGCCTCTATGCGCTAGCCTTTAAGTGTCTCCATCGATCTAGTCGTGCTAAGCGCCAAGAGGTCACACCTCTGGGACTTCCCTTTAGCCTTAACCTCAACCTTCAAGTCACTTCCATCAGCCTCACGTCTCCTTGCGCTAGCCTTCAAGTGCTTCCGTAGGTCTAGTCGTGGTAAGCGCCAAGAGTCATACTCTTGGACTTCCTTTGTCAAGTCTCAACTTGGACTTTCTCCTTTGCTAAGACTCCACTCTTGGACTTTTCCCTTTGCTAATACCATGTTGGACTTTTCCCTTGCTAACACCATGTTGGACTTTCCTTGCCAAGTATCAACACTTAGACTTCTCCAATTGTCAACTCAATGTTGGATTTCTCCTTTGCCTAGTCAACACACTTAGACTTTTCATGCCAAGTCTCCACTATATAGACTTCACCAACAATCTTCACCATGACACATATGGTCAAATCACACTTGGACTTTCCATGTCAAGTCTCCACTACTTGGACTTCACCAACAATCTCCGCCATGACACATATGGTCAAATCACATTATCATATATATGTTGACAAACATCAACCGTTGTCAAACATCCATTGTCAAACATTAAAACACAATTCGAACCTAACTCGAGTTTGGTCAATCGAGACCTGGGCCGATTGCATCAACACTTATAACTTAGCATGACCTAAAGGTTTGAACAACATTAAAAGCATTGCGTTAACATTGTTTACTTGGATTGTATTGTCTATTTTATTTCTCTTGCATATCTTTAATTAAATTAGTAATTAATTAATTAATAATATATAGTTGGGGTTTATATATATATAGGCTTATAACTTTATTAAGGATTTACAAGGTTCAAATAACAATTATATAATTAATTATATGTCTAAATTTATATATTATTTGTAAATGAATTATAATACTACTGTGAGTTTATAACATCGATTTATATTATTTTTTAATATAACAATAATCAAAACCCTTTATTAAGTAAAAACTAATTCTCACTTTTCTCTCTTCTCTTGTCCTTGCAATTATTTTTGTTGTCTCATGATTTGGCGATAATTGTTGACAATTGTCTCCTCTAGGGCATTGACCAACACTCTTTCCTCAGGACCATATCTCCCACTCTGATAATAAACCTTATTTATGCACACTACTAATCCAAAGCTGAAGAGGTAGTACCACTTGCCGCTACTATTGTCTCTCGTCGATCCACATTTGATATCACTTCTTAGCAAGTTTTTAAACATTTTATGGCCTTTAATCCTATCTTCTATAATCAATATAAGGAATCTACTTAATTCCTTATGTGGCATTTAGTGCCAACACTAAGCACACAAGAAATTGATAGTCGATATATGATTCCGTGTGATTGATAAAAGGAATCTTATCAATGTCAGCACAGATGTATCAGTGCACTATCGCTCTCAATCCATTCTAGAATAGTAAAAACCTCACATATTAGGCGACATAATAAAACCCTTAATCTCTTCTTTATTAAATTTATAGATTTAAATTTCCTAAACTATTCCAAGATTTATATATTCATCCATCTTAATTATTTTAAAATATAGTACTACCCATATTGGGTGGCACAACTTAGCATCTATTACAATCCTTGATGTTTTCTTTAAAATTGTATTTTATACATTTAGTTTTAGTTCTACTTTAAACCTTCAACGTCTAATTCTTTCTCTATATTTCTAGCTTCAAGTTTATGTATCTACATTCTCATCAATAAATTCAATATCATGCATGGTTTTAAATTTCATTTGGTGTTTAGCCAGTACATGCAAAAAAATTATTTTGCCCACCAATCAACATGTGAGAAACCCCAATATTCATATAAGGGAATCAGGTAGGAGAGAGATGCCAAAGCCCCTTCCATCCTCACGAGAAATCTTTTGCAAGGTGATTCGTTTGTTGGGACTTCCTCATAATCCTCTTCTACACAACTGCAGCTAACAGAGATCTGAGAAAAAACATTAGTGTCATGGTCCGTGATCTTGAAGAAGTTCTAAAGTATTCCAAGATGCATATCCATCGTTCTGGAATTTTCTAGAGTACCCTAAGATTCTTTATAAATCTTATAGAATACCTTAGAGAAGTTTAGCGGGAGAGTTTCTAGAATTCTCACCTTTAAGAATGTTCTACAGACTTAATCTCCTCTGTATGATTCTTTAGATCTTAGCCATTCATTTCTAGGTTGAATACTATAAATAGGATAGCCATCTTCATCTATAGATCGTCGTTTGCATCCAACTTTATGTCCAAGCTTGTATGCAAGTATCCAAGTATTGTAAAACACTTTTCCCTCTCAAGCTTTGTGTTCTTTGCTTGCTTGAGTTAAGCTTATCTAGCATTTTACAAGGAAGAACGTCTAAGTATCACATAGTGCTAGCATCTAAAGAATTTAGTAAGTGACGGGTAGTATCAGAGCAAGGTTATTGTCATGGCTAGTGTCACCTAGCAATCAAAGAGCCACAAGGAAGACAACTCCCAACAATTAAGAAACTGCAAGGAGAAGTCAGAGACATTATTGGTGCCTTAGAAGAAATCAGACGCACCCTTCTAATGAGTATAGGATATATTGTTATTTCTCCAACACCAGAACCACCCAGGACCATTTTGCCAAAATAGTTCACAAGATTGCTAGCAGAGAGGATATCAATGGCAGAAAGGTTATCCTGTAAAGGATTGTGGACAATAGATTGTGTGCATGGATTGTTGAGAAAAGTTAATATGCAGCAAATATTGTTTATCTCAACAGATATAACACATCAAGGATAAGATTTCCAAGAGTTAGCATACATGATTTGAAAATACACAAACCAAAGAAAACTTACAAATAGAAGATTACAAAAGCAAATACCATACAACTTGAAGCAACTCCTAAAGTTCATAATTCCAAGACAAGTTGCATAATAGAGTCTTTACATGCTAAGGCACAAAAGTTCTTCAAAATGATCATATCCCTAGAAGATTATGCATACTTTCTTGGCCTATTCAAGGTAAAATTTTCATAATGAAGCTTGAAAGTTAGAAAACAGACTAATTAATGAGATTAAAAAAGAATCATGCAGTCTTTAACCACAAGGACACGATTTCAATACTGACTGTATCATATCATGTTGGTACAGTTCCAATATTACTGATATGATTACAATAATTAATTAACTTCTTAATATGAGTTGTAATTTTTAATTAACTTTTTGTTGTAATTAATTATTTACTTAATAATTAGTTAGGTTGTTAGAACATTTTAGTCTTCTATTTATTTATTTTTTTAATTTGATCGTTTTATTTTTTAAATTAAAAATATTTGCAACATTTTAGTTGTAATTTTTTACCTTTATTCTTTTGTGAATTGTATATTTCTTTTGTTTTATAATAATTTAAACTTATAATCTATTAAACTTTTGCAAGTACAATGCTGAAATGAGCAACAAAAAATAAGATATTTTCTAGAATACCATAAACTTGGCATGCTTTAGTTTCAAATTAAAATTGAAGCAATTTCATATTTGAAAGAGATTTACAATAAATTGCGATTGTATGAAATTAATAAAATTAAGATATTTTTATGAATTTATGTAATTGGGTGAAATTTATTTACTTTGATCAATAAATATTTTTTTATAATTGGTATGAGAAAAGTCTGTAGAAAAAAAAACTATTGCAGGTAGTGAAATAATTTAAAATTCTATCATTTAATTTTAATTTGGATTTGTTTCTTCAATATTATTATAAGTATTAGAGTGGACAAAAAATAACGAGATTTGCAATTTTTCAAATTTTAATATCTAAAATATTATATTTTAGGTTTAAACTAGAGTTTAAATTTTGTAATTAAATTTACTTAATTTTATAATTATGAAATTTCTAAAAGAATAAATATATGAAACTCGACTCGACTAAAATAAATTTAAAAATTTTGGATTCAATTTTTTTTGTTAAATTTTTTTTAAGTTTAAAAATAGAGTTTTTTTTAAAGGAATTAATCTTGTCTAATCAATTCTCATCTATCATAATTATAATTGCAATCATAATGTATCTTAAATGATGTTTCTATGAAACTAATTTAAAATAGTGAAAAAATAAATAATTTTTAAATTTAATTAAATAAATTTTCATTTAATTAAAGTATGTGTTCAACTATAGTTATTTGTTAATGCTCATACCAAAACTGAGAAAAGACATAAAGGAGGACAAGAAGTTCAACACAATAACACCAAACTATCATTTTCTTATTGCTTGCTAACATAATCTTTCTCAGTATCTGCCAACGTATAAAAGTTAAAACATGAAAGAAAAAAAAATTACCATTTTTTTGTAATTTGATTATTTTAAAACAAATTTGGATAACTATTAAGCTAAATTAAATTAATATTTTGAGTGAAATTGAAGGGGAGCCTTGGCGCAACGGTAAAATTGATACTTTGTGACCTAGAGGTGTTCAAATCCTGGAAACAGTCTCTTGCAAAAAAAAGTAAGATAAGGGTGCGTAAATGGATCCTTTCCCGCATGGCAGGAGCTTCGTGCACCGGACTACCCTTTTATAATAGAGTGAAATTGGTTTAGGGTTAAATAAAGCTCATAAAGCATATATGGTAATTAAAATCAAGTGGTTCAAATCAAACTCAAATAAAAGATATTCTGGTTCAATCTTATTTAATTAGGTTAGTTGTATTTTTATAAAGTTAGAAAGTATTTAGTTATTCAATTTATAAGTTATTTCTCTTTTTTCACTTATCTTCCCTTCACTCCCGATCACTCATTTGCCTTGAAGTTGTCGCAGCCCACATGTCCGCCGTCCTACAGTCGCCCACCCCTGCTTGTTGAACCCACCACCTTTGCAGCAGTCACTACATTCATGGCTATCATGCCCTCGCTTGATAACTTCTTCCTCTCCCTTTATCTTTCTTCTCTATTAATTTTTTCCTCTCTTTCAGTAGCTTCGATGTCAATGTTAGTGCCAAGCATTTCACATGCCAATAGGCAGACAAAATAATAAATTTCATCCATGTCGATTGGCACAATTCAACACTTCAAACCTTGTTATGTATACATGCTAATTTTTCTGCATATATCTCTATGCCTATGAAAGAAAGAGAATCAGGAAATTGAAAGTTTATGTAGATAATGTACCTAGTTTTTCAAGCTAGATGGCCAAGAGAATCATTGACAATTACAGAGTTTATATGAATATAACCCAGATTTAACCTTGATTAATGTACTCCAATGAACTATAACTTATAAGATACTTGTACTAGGGTTGAGTTACTGACAGATATATGTCTAGGCATATCCCAGTGTCTCTAAAGTTCCTTTGTGCACCATGAGTGGTTATGAAGTAGCCTAATGCCACTTTTTCATTAGTGTGGCTACTTATTAGTTTAGTGTGGCGTATAATTCTAATTGTACAAAAGAATGAAGTTATAAATTTATGCTTATAAGTGTTTGAAAAAGACACCAACTAATTGACCATCAAACTAACAGCGGTTGATCCTTAAGTTGTAACCACTATGATATTCAGACAACTAATTCTTATGATGGAACACCTACCAAAGCCTATAGGACTATTCAAAGTCACCTACATACCAAAAGTAGTAAGAATAAAACATATAAAACAAACAGACCAGCTGTCAACAATATTCAATTCTACATTTTTATTTCCCTGGAAACACCTTGGAACTTCCTTTTGATAACAATAACTACAAGTTGTGTTATTCTCGACACATTGGAAATCCCTTGAACATCCATATTAAGACATGGAATGATGGACTACAGCACAACATTGTGCATAATCATGATTATCAGTCTACAGATAAATATAACAAAACTGAACTAGAAATGGAGCTCTACACTGTACCACTCCATCAGGATCATCATGATTCCCATGGATAGTGAAAACTAGTAACCCAACATTGAAATGAGGATCTTCATAGTTGACGTGACCAAAGCTGCAAATGCACATTAATAACCACCTAGTTTCCAAGTTCAAAGAGGCACAAATTGTTGTCTGAATCATCACATCTATAAGAACATTCAACAGGAATGACATGCTGAATTCATTTTCCTGATAGCAGACTTTATGCAAACTAGACCTTGTGAAGTAATAGCGTCACATTTTGTTTCTTTCACATCGATGGAAAATTGTTATGAACCATTATAGCAGTGAGATTTTCCCCTCTCCTAGACAGGGCCGTACCTTATGTAAGGCCAAAGAGGCGTTCGCCTCAGGCCCATTTTGTAAGTGGTTCAAATCACTTTCGAAAAGGGCCCAAAAATTAATATAAAGGGTCCAAAAATTAATATGAAGGGCCCAAAAAATTAATTCATTAATATTTTAAAAAAAATTCAATTCAGGCCAATAAAATTTTAGGTACGGCTCTCACCTAGACTATGCAAGATAAAAGCTAAAATAACATTGAAAGTATAGTTGCCACAATTGTACGCTTCACATTTCATATCATACAGCATGACTCGGATGCATAGCATACATATTGCCCAGAATTTAAAAGAATCATCAAAATTAATTTGATTCAACATGATTTAATACAATCTTATTTTATATGATTCTAAGAAAAAAGAAAGAAAACCATTAAAAGCTAAATCCATCCTTTTAATAGTAAACCTAATCTGTTGACAGATGAATTAAAACTAGTAAATATAATGGAAAATATAATCCATTTAGAAAAAACAAGAAATATAATAGAAGGGAGGTTGGAGAAAGTGGAATCTCAAAGTCAAAAATAGCAGAAAAATTCTTGCCTCATAGAGGTAAAAAGGGCTGACGGCCACAGAAAGACACAGAAATGATGAGGGCAGAACCAAATGTGACTTGGGAAGTTTTATCGTGTCAAAGATGTTTTTATTACTCTTTTCATGTAGCAATGCAGTTGCCTCTCTCTCCCTCTCTCCCTTCAATAGTGTTGATGTTATCGGAGACTTGAAGTGAGAGTGATTTTCATACTTCAATTCTTCATGACATGAAGCAAACATTAACTTGTACGTTGCGATCAATAAAAGACATGAACCAAAAATTTTGTTACAGATTAATAATAGCTTATTCCATTAATATATCTTATAATGTTAAGTTTAATATTTTTATTTTATAAATTTTAGGATGTAAAAACTATTCCAAGGTAGAAATCTAGTTTAGCCTATTTTACAATTTTTTCACAACTTTACAGTTGAATTAATGTGTTTCATGATTCAAAAATTCACTGATTCACAATATGAACCTCAATAAAGACCCATCTTGCAAAACTCATTTGCAAGAATATGCAACAAAATCCAGGTCCTGAAGTTAATGGTAGTAAAACCAACTAACCAGTTAAAGATTATAGGGGAGATACACAAAAATGGTGCATATGCATTTGCATATGCAGTATTTTTAAGACCTAATTAACTGAAAGTTTGACATGAAGAACTACTGACGTTTTAAATGTCGGCACTGCTAATTTATCAAAATGAAAGAGGATGATAAACATCATATGAAAGAGGATAAGTATCATATGAATTACGAGGATAAGCATCATACACATTCTGGAAGTTCACTGTCTGATCACTGACAACTTGGAACTGCACCAGACGGTCATTGAGACAGTACCTCCTCAAAATTTCAATTGTCTTGACCAATGTAGACCTCGAAGGTTTATTCTCATGAAACAAATCACCACCAAGGAGGAGGAAATCCACCTATAATTAAAAACAGATCTTGCATATCAAAAATTTTGAACAGCAACATTATCAATTTCAGAATTTTTATTTGTAAGAACAGTATACAAATTGTAGCAGAACAAAGAATGACAATAATGAGAAACTAAATTCCATGTTTGAATAAAATTTAAACAGAGAAATTCTCTAAGAAACAGTTAGAATATTGCTATCTGATGTATGACGGAGATGTACATAATAGCAGGAAGTGACACTTCCCAGTTCCCATATGATTTACCGAGTGTACAGATGCAAGTCATAGTATATTAAGAGAATGACATACTCAGCAAAAGTTTCAACGTTAATGCAAAGGTAGTGACATGCTAAACTAACAACCTGGTTTTGATCAGCGATGGAACAAATCTCCTCAAATGCTGGAAATGAGTCAGATCTACGTATTTCATATTTCTCCATATAACCAAGATGACAATCAGTTGCAACAAGCACACTGAGAGTGTTATCAGCATCAACCCTAAATATGTAGAAAGGTAATTAGCAAACAGCAGGGGTTACTAGTTTAAAGTAGCAAGACAGTATAGCATGTGTCATTATGGAACTGCTTAAAAAATACAGCAAAGACCAAATTGAATTTAATAGTGCAAAAAACAAAATATTTAACAGCCTGATTCAGATAATGGAATGTAAAACTGGAACAAGCAAAGAAAGAAAACTAGCACAAATTTTATCAGGACCAGTGAGAAAAGCATAAAGAATAAAAGCTCACATTTCTAGTATCCTTTATGTGTATAACCTTACACTCCTCCAAGTCTCCACTGACCTGCATCATAACAACGTCAACTTTGAAGTAGTGTAGGTATCACTGACAAATAAGAGAAATTATGCTTAAAATTTTCGGCATGAGAATCGCCAACACTAATTCATCGAGTAAAGCACAATTGACAACAAAATTCAATTAGTACTGAAAATTCATTAAAATCATGCAACTCTCCGTTCCCAATTATACTGAGCAAGGTGACAAATTTTCAGCGTTTAAATCAGAAATATGTGATCCATTATAAGTCCAATACACGAATACCAAGCACTTCTAAGGGGAAGGGAGTGAGCGTGATAGCATCAAGCTAGTGTAAATGATGAAAACCTCCTTAAAACCCTTTAGCACCGCCTTTGAAGTTATTCCTTTGCGTCAGCCATCTTTTTCCAGTGAAATCACCTCGAGAATGGAGAAGAAATTACAAGTTCGGAGGAAAAGGAGAAAAGTACATTGGACAAGCACATCGATGAAGGCTTCGATCAAGTTGGATTTGCTAAAGAAAAGAGAGCAAATACCTCCAGTACTTGTATGATGGAGTTCGGAGATCATAATATACAGAATAAACAGCGAATAGAGTTCTAGTACGAAGTATAGAGAGAGAAGGCTTCACCAGCGGTGGTGCGATGTCCTTCGCCGAGAGAACAATGACGACCAGGCGACCGGCGCAAGGACGGGGGCGGGAAGAGAGGACTCCAGCTACGTCGATAGAAGCAAGAGGACCCGACCCGCGTCGTGTCTTCCAGGGAATGTATCTTGCACGGTTGTGCGATCCGACCCGTTTGTCGTCCATCGCTATTCAGTGTTCACTGCAACCCGCTGTGGCGTTTTGGCAAATTTCTCTAGATTTTCTATTTTTAATCTTCACATTCCATACTTACCAATTGCTAAGATTTTCAAATTTTCCGTAATACCTTTAAATAATTATTGTCCCGCTAATAAAGCCATTCACTTTTTTTTTTGTTATTCAGCGATCGTTAAAATAAATTAAAATTTATTCACAATGAAGGATCTAACAATTTAGTATTTTAAAATTTTTTATCCCATTTAAAAAAAAATAAAAATACATTATAACTAAGAATCGAATTTAAAATATTCATGCTTTATTTATCGTGGACGATAAATGGATGAGCCGAGGAAATAAAGATGACACCTTGTAATATTAATCTTAGAGCACATGCTCTATGAAAAGATGCTCTCTCGTTTTTATACGCTGCTTTACCTTTACATTCTACTGTCCCACAATATTGTAATGTAAATTTTGGAGGACTTTGCTAACTACTTTGATGTGCTTCAACATCTATTCGAGTGTAAGGTTTTCCACATTTTTTTTATTAGGATCAGATTAGATCAATCTGCTTTAACATTTTAATTTAATGGTAAATTTTCATCGTCTCAATAAAGATAGGAATTAAAAGTAGAGCTATAAACGAATTAAGCCAAATTAAATTTTATAATATTCAAATTTATTTAATAAGATAATTAAGCCTAGCTAAATCAAATCTAAAATTAACTAAACTATTGAAATATCTGTTCAAATTTAGCTTTTTTTTTTAGTTTAAATTTAGTTTGAACTTGAATTGAGTTTGACTTGTTTAAATGTTATCAAGTTCTTAAGTCAAACTTATTTGTTTGTTTATTTGAAGTTTTAATATTTTAATATTTATTTAATTAATTAGTATAAATAATTCAAGTTAAATGAGTATATGAACATAATTTATGAATTTTGTTCAAGAACATAATTTACAATTTGTATTTACGAATATTGTTAATGAATATTATTCGTGAATAATATTCTTGGACATTAATAAATAAAATATATATGTGTTCAAGTTTAGTTCATTCAATTTATTAAACTGTTTAAGTTTATTTATTTAATTAACTTTAATATTCGAATATAAATAAGTTCTTATCAAGTTAAATATCAAACGTATTGACAAACGTTTAGTTGATCTGCAATCCTAATTAATGGTGAAAAAAATTAAGAACGATGAAAAAGAAAGAAAGAGATTAAAAAATGAATAGAAAAAAATTTGTCATCGCAAATCAGACAATAAGAATGTGGTGGTTAGGGCAAGGCATGGCTGCAAGCCTAGTCATTATTAAGCTCGTGCGAAGTGAGCTCGTGGCCGAACCGTCGAGTGTGAGCTCGTAAGAGTGGGTCATCTAATTTTATTTAGTAGGAGGAGGGGAGGAAATTTTGTTTGGTTAAAATTGATTAGTAGAAATATTTGAAATATATCTTCCTTTTAATGTTACTCCCGCAATAAAAAAAAAAGGGTAGATTTTGATTGAAACAAGGTCAAAAAATGCAAAATTTTTACCATAATTATGTTTATTTTTTATTTTGAAAGATGATGTCAGCGATCTTACATAAACTTGCATGAATTAATAATTACGTAAACAATTTACAGTATTTTTTTCAAACCTTATAGGTCTGTTAAGGAGAAGATCAAGAAGATCTTATGCTCATCATTCGAAAGATAATTATAAATAAAAAGTCTTTCAATGATTCACAAATCAAATTCCGATTGCGCCTTAGATGTTTTTCCTTCGAGCCTTTCTATTTTCATTTGACCTCCGCATCTGCTTCTACTCCTTTCTTATAACTTGGACAGATCCTAACCAGAGACCTTTCATCTCTTTTGGCTGCTCAAACTATCTGAGACTTTTTGTCTCCATCGGCTGCGCAACATATGTGCAGCCACAACCGATTTAGTTTTATCGGCGGTGGAAGAATACGTTACTCGCAGTAATGTGCAGTAAAGTCAACATCTTTTACTCGTCCAAGTTATTTCATAAAAACAAATGATCACATAGACCAGATAGTCACAAAGACTAAATAAAATGCAGAGGCCCATAGTCACAAATACTAAATAGAATGTAGAGGCCCACAGTCACAAAAACTCTTTATAGAGCGATCAATGTTAAGAAAATTGTTACACCTTATTTAGCTGCTCACTAAATGGTATATAATCACTCTCCAAGTGGCACACAATCATTTTCCAGATGGCACATAGTGATTCTCCTAAAGATATATATGTCTTGTTATTTACCCAGATTATAATATTTACATCAATATAAACATCTCTAATCCCTCACAATGACTATTATGTCAAGAGCATGTTCTATATTTTCAATATTCGCAATTTATTTCTGTGCATAACAAAAATAGATCGACTAGTGAATAACTCTCAACATATGTAAATTTAGTTAATCTTTCTTTTTAGCTAGAATTCATTCATTTTAATCAGTCGCTTTCCTACACATGTTCTATAAACCAAATCACATATAGTCAATACGTTTACATACTAAAGTAGCAGACTCTGATTAAAACTTTAAGTAGACAACTAAATAGTCACTCAGGGCAAATGTTGAAATTAATATATAATCTCAAATGGCTCACATAATAGAGAAGTAGGAATCTATTCTCCTACTACTCTTATTATCATCAAAGCACATGTGGTATGAGTCACATGTTACGATGTTATTCTCTTTACCAAAAAGAGTGCATGTTTTCCTCAAATTAACATTGTACAAATATTGATCTAGATATTCTCAATGTCTAATCTTGAATTCAACTCATGAATTTTAATCTGATTTCAAACATATTTAGTAAATGGTGAATTCATTTACTTTGATTATTTATCTACGAATGATCTCATTTTGATACAACTATCAAAGTGACCCCAACTTATAGGTATATTTATATTTACATATAGCTTCTCAAACTATCCCATAAGCAATAGTCTTACCTTTATTCATACATAATAAACAAAGATGATTGTCCATATGAGAGAACCAATCTTAACTTGTCAACATACTTACCAAGACTTTATTTGAATGTAACTTGAACACATACACTGAATAGATTATGACATTTCATTTTCAAAATTGTCATCACAATATTGTTACATTCTTCAAAATCCTATAGACTTTACATGTCCTTAAAATGACTCTTTAGTCATTAGCTTAGTAAAAGGATCTGCAAGCATAGCTCGTGTAGGAATATATTCAAGAATCACCTTTTCTTAACAATAATATTCCTAATAAATTTATACTTTATAGCTATATGTTTACCCTTGCTGTGATATTTGAGATCCTTAAAAAAAACTATAGTAGTTTAACTGTCACAGTAGATAATAATTGAACTCCCATTGTCCTCAGCAATATTTAGATGCTTCAAAACCTTCTTAACTAGACTGCTTCTTGCATAGCTACTGAACATGTCACATATTCAGCTTCCATTGTCGGTAAGGCTACACAAGTCTACTTCTTGTTGTTCCAAGAGATGAAGCTACCATTCAGCAAGAAGACATAGTCTGATGTAGATTTTCTACCATCCATGTCCTCAGCCCAATCTGCATCTGAATAGCCCTTCAGACTCATATATAATCCTTGAAAATAAAGATAGTAATCTGTTGTTTCTTTCAGATATCTGAATATCCTCTTCATTGCTTTCTAGTATCTCGGTCCTGGGTTAGACTGGAAGTGACTTACTAAGCCAATAGCATAGCTTATATCGGGATGTGTACACAACATAGTGTCCATTAAACTACCAATGACACTGGCATATAGTTTTTTATATATCTCGGTTATTTCCTTAGGAGTTTTGGAACTCATACTCTTACTCAGAATAGTACCTTTCACAATAGGTGTCTGTTCAATGTTGCAATCAGACATATTAAAATGTTGTGACATCTTAGTAATATAAGATTCTTGAGACAAACCCAAAAGTCTTTTAGATCAATCTCTCACGATCTTTACTCCTAAGATGTACTTAGCTTCTCTCATATTCATTGTGTCAAACTATGATAAAAGTCAAAGAGATAAAAGTCACTCTTTGACTTTTATCACAAACTCTATGTCATTTCCTGCTACCAATATATCATTAACATATAATGATAAAATGACATACTTTCCTTTTTCAGGAAAACACAATGATCCTCATTGATCATTTCAAAATCATAAGATAAAATGACATTAAATCTTATATTCCATTGTCTTGATTCTTACTTTAGCCCATATATATAGACTTTTTAAGTCTACATACTTTATCCTTTTGGCCTTCAACAATAAAACCTTCTACTTGTACCATATAGATTTTCTCATCAAGCTCACCATTAAGGAAAGTGGTTTTTATATCCATCTGATGTAATTCCAAGTCATAATGCATTATAAAAGCCAAAATAACTTGTATTGACACAAATTTTACTACAGGAGAAAATATCTCTTCATAGTCAATACCCTCAATTTGGGTATATCCTTTTGCAACCAAACGAGCTTTGTATATATTAATCGATCAATCTATTTTCCTCTTAATTTTTAGAATCCATTTATTCCCAATAGCCCTTCAGCTTGGAGGAAAATCAACTAGTTCTCAAATATAATTCTTACTCATTGACTCCATCTACCATTGCAGTTTTTCACTTTTCTCTAACAATACATCCTAATGCTTTTTCAACAAATTGAGGTTCATCATCATCAATTAGGAGTGTCATTAGAGCCTCATTTTCAATATCAAACCTCTTCTTAGGTTTGATCTTACGAACACTTCTTCGTAAGTTGGGTTGTTGAAAAGTCAACTCATGATAAGACAAATTACTCCCACTAGGTTGACTAGACTCAAGCATTCCTTGTGACACCTTTCTTGTGGATAATGTCTCATCCTCCTCAAATAGAGGAACTGTCTTATCAACATGACTTCTAGCCGGGAACTTAGTTTTGAGAAAAGAAACATCTCTTGACTATATTTTGGAGATGCTTCCATGTCTTGCCTTCACATTCATTAGACCACAAATATCTGAATGAATTAATTGCAATGGAGAATCAACCCTAATAGCCTTACCAAATAGTTTCCTAGTTGCTTTTCCAGAAAGACAATGCTTAGATAGAGACATGTTAATCTTTATACGAGTGCCCAGTAGGCCCTCTCTAGCTAATTGATTCATTCATTCTTGTTCTATATGTCATAATCTAGCATGTTAGACATCATCAAATATGTCTACATTGTAGGATCGATGCGATCGAGAGAGGGGGGGGGTGAATCTCGATTTTGAAAACCTTTTTACAAATAAAAAACTAATTTAATCTAGAGTTAAATGCACAGTGGAAAAGTAAATAACTCGAGTTGTTTACTTGGTTCACAGTCCTCAACAGACTGCTACTCTAAGGCCCT
>JBAMHZ010000112.1:3064846-3091504 GCA_037177395.1 Alpinia galanga | reverse complement strand
CCCTTTGCCAAGAGGTCATACCTTTGAGACTTGACCTGCCAAGATGCCACACCTTCGGGATTTTACCCGCCAAGAGCCATGCTTTTGAACTTTCCTTGCCAAACCTTCACATTTGGACTTTTCCCTTGCCAAGTCTCCATACTTGGACTTTTCCCACCAAAAGTCATGCTCTTGGACTTCCCTTGCCAAATCTCCACACTTGGACTTTCCTTTGCTAAGACTTTACTTTTGGACTTTCCTTTACCATGTATCCGGTCAACCGTGACCCACTAGGACTTCACTTCACTAAACATCAAGTCCTCCTTGACCTATTTGGATTTTTCATTCCATGCCAAGTGTCTGGTCAATCATGACCCACTTGGTCTTCACACTTGCCAACTACCTGTTGGATTTCCGACTACCAAGTGTCTGGTCCTTCTTGGCACACTTGGATTTTCACTCGTCAAGTATCTAGTCAACCTTGGCTTACTTGACTTATCTACTAACCTTGACCGTACGTGCATCATTGATCAACCCGATCCAATGATAACTTCACCAACAATCTCTATCTTCATCACACAACCTCGAATGTTCTATATCATCCTTCACTCATCATCAACCTATCATCATATTGTCAAACATCGAAATTCAACTTGAACCTTACTCGAACTTGATCAATCTTGATCTAAGATTGGTTGCACCAACAATCTCCTCCTTTTTGATGTTTGACAATATATTTAAGTTAGGATAGCTCATAAGCTCAACTTACCACTTCTTATGCCAAAACATAATGAAGGTTTCATAACTTAAATTTTTCATTCTCCCCATTTGGCATACATTAAAAAGGTTTTTCAAAAACTTTATACTTTTGATTCTCCATAAATCCTTCATTCTTCCCTAAGTCTTTATTCTCCCTCTTTTTTTTAACAAAGGGATCTATTATCCCTTGATAGATAATCTCCCCTAAAGGCTTACTCCTCCTTGACCATTGCACCAGCAATGTCCTTGAAGATATTCTAACCCTATAGGAAATTCAAACTTCATTCACCACCTTTAGTGATAAATGATCCACCATACCATGATGGACCAACTCCCTTACGGCTTGCTCTCCCTTAATCATTGCACCAACAATGTCCTTGAAGAGTTCTTCAGCCTATAGGAGATCCAAAACTTCAACCAAAAGGAAAAAAATTCAACCTTGAACTTTACGATCTCTTAAATTTGAATTTCCACCCTAATCAACTCTCCTATCCAATTTCACTTAAAATTTTACCCTTTTAATGCTTTCCTAAGCATATCAGAGGCTTAAGAGAAGTTATACTATATAGGGTTGATGATAAATGGCTAAAACAAATCTTGTTAGCCAAAATCTGACTTACCAGCCGATTATTACACTAATTAGTCGACTGATACCCTTTCCACTCAAGTTTCCAGTCGACTGATCAACTCTTTGTAGCCTTATACAACAACATTAGTCGACTGATGATTTCCATCAGTCGACTAACAAACTCTCTATATGTTGCTACAGTGTCATTAGTCGAGTGATAACTGTCTGATTCCTAAGACAGTTTTCAGATCGAATTTGGAAAAAACATAAGTAGATCTGTGTTTTTCAAAAATTCTTAAAATTTTATATACACATTACTTATTTCAAATATTATTGAGGAAAATAGTTTTCTAGCATATAAGATTGACTAGCATCTTATCAACCTTGACTTGTCAATATTTTTTCTCGGTAAGCATTCAGTCATTTTTGACTCATCGAAACTTTCGATATTACACCTGCAACACTTGTGTCAAGGAGTCCTCACCATTTGGCACACCTCATCAATAATCCACACATTCTAACTCAGACCTTTATCTAAACATCAAAACCATCTAGGGACATGATTGCACCGACAATCTTCATTGAAAATTTTGCTTGTTATAAACATTGAAGGTTTAAAAGTCGTTGAACATTAACATCTTTTGATACCCTCTAATATTGATCCTACCCCAGGTAAGCAAGCATGCGCACGTGACTTCACATCAAGTCAGCATTCCCACTTACATTTATGGAGACCTTGGACTAGAAGATCTACCTCTCCCACGAGGTCGTTAGGTCAATCGACCTTTCCCAGGAGGTCAGTAGGGTGACCTACCTCTTCTTCTAGGTTGGCATGTCAACATATACAAAGATTTGTAGAAAATCACTAGCTATGCTAAGGACAAGTTCAGTTTAGCTCCCCGCTTAGAGCCCTTTCAGATTTGCTATTAGATAAGTCTTCACTTTAGTAGCCAACTTCTCCAGCTTGGCCTTTCAATAGACCTTAATAGCTTAACTTAGTCGTTTGAAGAGGCCCATCTTGGCATGACACCTAATATCCTATTGATCTGACTACCTGAATTGACTCTCATACACCTCAATTGCTCAACTCAACTTGAAGGGGGAGGGACCAGTGATACCCTGTAATATTGATCTTGCCTAGGTCAACATGCCATACCTATGTTAGCCTACAAGTTAGCTTTCCTGCTTATGCATCGAAGTTCTTGGACAAGAAGACCAACCTCTCCTGGGTGGTTAGCAGGTCGGCTGACCTTTCCCAAGAGGTCAGTAAGACGACCGATCTCTTCTAAGTGGTTACAATTTATACCAAGTAAAATTAATTATATTATCATTAATAATTCAATTAAATAAATATCAAAATCATATTGGCATAATGTGATATGACAATGAAACGGTATCATTCCTGGCAAAATTATGATACTGCTCGAGATTTTAAACCTTGAATTTAAGATACTATTTACTTCCTAGAAAAATGTGCTAAAAAAGGCTTGTGTCATTGTTAAATGTTGAAAGCCAATCAACAGACTAATGGACCACTAAAGGCAATTTAGAGGGGGAAAAAAACTGTTTTGCATTGTATTATTCCAACAAACAATCATTACATCTCAACTATGACAATGAATAACTAAATCCTGATGTGGGACAGCTATAACACAATTTTAATTAACTCTTAACCCTCCATCTCAAATACAGTTTCAGAGCTGACCTCTGTCACTGTATGAATAAATTCAACTCAAAATGGGTAAGTGATATATAGCCAAATCTAGCATAAGATCAAAAATGTGCTAAGTCGACATAAAATCCCCCAATTTGGTTTAGCAGTGAAGGTGCTACCTGACACACTTGTTCAAACCCCAGCCCCTCTTTGACAATTGATGCAGATTTGAACTTCAGCGTGCATCAGTGCTATTTTTGAACTCCTGTTTATCCTTCCTCCAAGTAAGACATGTAACAAGAGTAATATGATATTATGACGAATTATTCAATTTGGAAGTTACTTAATGTGCATGAATAGGGAAGTTTAATCATGAATCACTTAAGTGGACTATTCTCAGGAGAAATCAATGAGTCTGGAACTTCTGTTAACTGATTTATTAATTACACAATGGTCTACCTGTAACTGCAGAAATCAGGAGTTATCCTCAAGCAAGCAATGACATTGTTCACCCAATGACAAGTAGACATTTGAGATCTCAATGGAACTTCTCAAGGAATAGACTTTCACAAATCTCTGAAATGTGCATTCCTGAAGTTGGAGACAGTGTTAACTGCAGCAGCAGCTCAGATGAGGCAGCAGGACATGTTACAAATTCCTATATTTCTAGCAATTTTCAGTTAAGTTCATGGACTGATAGCAACTCAGTTGTGTTTTCTGCTGCTTCTGACCAGCAGCTCAAAGACAATAATGGGGACAGACTTGGTAGTTTTAGTCGCATTGACTCTCAGGTAAGTTCAGCAAACTAACAAACCAAAGTTTGTGACTACTAATGCAAAGACCATTTATCAACCTATACTGAAGACTAGGAATTATCTTTGTTCATGAGTTATGACAAAATGATTCTTGTAGTTATGAATCAGTTCTATCATTTAGTTTACATATGACTTTTCTTGAAAAAGAGATTTAATAGAACATGCAGAAAAATCTCTGAAGATGTTTCTCCTTTTGGCAGCAAGTTGTGATTAATAATTCAAACCACTTATTCATTATACATGACTAATTTCAGTTTAGCTTGCCTAGTACTTCCTTGGAAATGTCAAATGTTGAGAATTATCTCCAGCTCCAACAAGAATCGGTACCCTGCAAAGTACGAGCTAAGCGAGGTTGTGCAACCCATCCCCGAAGCATTGCTGAGAGGGTTAGCTCTTTCTTATCCTCTTATATTTCCAATGATTGTTCACAAACAAGGCACAGCAACAGATACCTTCATTTTCCAAGTCCATCCAATTTCTTTGTTTTTTTTAGTGTTTTTCATTTTTGAAACTGCTTCTTCTTCAAAAGAATTACCAACTGTTCATGTTTGGTTATCTATGGGTAATTAACACATCATGCACTATCTTTTATATGGAAATTAGGCATGCAAACTTTTTTTGTGGCATGCAATCTAGCCTATATGCCAAATTAATTATAACGTAGGACAAAGTTTGTGTGAAATATAGCAAGTATCCGTTAGCTATATATTAGCATTTAGTTTTTTCTGACTTGTTATTTCTCTTGTAAAATTTTAGGAACGGAGAAACAGAATTAGCAAACGATTGCATAAACTGCAAGATCTAGTGCCTAGTATGGACAAGGTAATAGAAATTCCTAAAGTATGTATGAAGCAAAAGCATTCGTATACTCTTTTTAGCTAAGTGACTCATCTAGTCATTTAGTTTGCAAGTGGGGAATTCATGTTACTGGTTAATCTGGACAGGCATCTAGTTCATAGTATAGATAAGGTAATTGAAACTCTTCAAATCATGTACCAAGGCAAAAGCATTTTAACGCAACTCTAATATTTTATACTTGCTCAGTTACTTATGGAATTCAGGTTACTGCTAAACTATTATGTTTCATGGAAAAGACCAGCTAATCAGGTTATTTTGATATCTTACAGCAAACAAGCACATCAGACATGTTAGAGTTGGTAATACAGTACATCAAAGAACTGAGAAGCCAAGTGCAGGTTGGTATCTGCTGCAATTAAATATTCCTTTCAATGACTAATTCTTCAGTGTTTATTACAATACATGCTACGCTTTCTGGATCACAGAAAATTCTAAAATTTGTCACACTTTACGGGCTTTTGAAGGAGTAAAAAGCATGTGCATTTCCACTATGTTGATCTCCTCACATAATACTGGTCAGAATACTTAACTGTGTGGATTTGAAGGATTTGAATAAAAAATAATGGTTCATGGGTTTCTTGATAGAGGAGATATCAAGGAGTTTATAAAGAATATCTTTTGTATCTAATGGTTCCATGGGTTCCTTGTTTCTCTTTGCTTACACCTCTAAAGGTAGAGGAGATATTTTATAAAGAATCCTCGCATCCTTTGGTGCATGGATGTAGAATATGCCTGGATGTGGACTTGGTCAAGTGTGCACAAGGTTGGGCTAGACTTGGGATCAAGCTCGGGCACAAACAAAACTCTGCGGGATGCTCTCATGACAGTGCAAGTGTAAATAATTGAGTTGGTCCCTCACATGTGTGACAAGGAATTTTTTGCAGAATGATTTTTACTTTTTTTTAAAAAAAAAGCTGCATCTTTTCATTGTAGGGTTTCCTAACGAAATGATTTTTCCCCCCTTTCTGATCAAGTTTTCTTGAACAAGTTTATTCAACTGTTTCAAGCTAGTTTAATAGCCTTTTGAGTTTATAAATAAGGTTTTATTTATCCTGGTTTTTATTGGATTCTTGTGCGGGCAATGACATAAAATCGCTTCTCTTCCTTGAAGTGCTTGTGACTAAAAAATGCATCTTTTTCCTACATTCCTACATCTTGGAATGCACCCATACAGAAAGAGTTGGTTATTGGATTTTGGGGGAGATCTGCGGACGAGAGATTATATTCTCCCCAAGGAGAAAGCTGACTTTGTTGGCACTTTGAGCACATAATGAACCTTTTTAATTTTTTTTTCATAGTTTTGCTATGCTTGGAGTATTCTGTTTTTCTACATTAGTTCAATTTGGATTTTGAATTTTCTGATTAAAAAGCAACTCCTGCCAATTTTTACCTCCGTGGATTCTGACAAATTGTGCAGCAGAGACACAGTGAACAGGAACTCAAACAAAACTGGATCAAATTTCTGATCTACCCTAACTGATCATGGTTTATCAGTTGTCCTCGGTTACAACTCACAATCTCTTCTGGAATTATTTGTTTTTGCAGAAACTTAAACAAGATCAAGCGGATTGTACATGCACAAGCAAGCAGTTGGTGGCTTGAAATATGGTCCATTCATGCATAAGATTGACCATGTGGTAGAGCAGTTTTACTTTTTCTTTTTCGCTATCTTAAGATCAGAAGCATGCTTTCTGAGCTCGTCTCGCATTTCACAGAGACTCCTAGTTGTTTTCTTTTGTTTATCATTTTAGCCGTAACTTTCTCAAATATTGTGCTATACTGAATCTCGTGTGAAACTTTTGTTTCCATAAGTATTGAATTCTGGAAAATTGATGTTTCTTTTGTCTGTTGCATTTTAAATTTTATTTCAAGGAGAATGAAATGTTACAAAGTCTGCCATTGATTCTCTCTCTCTCTCATCCTAATCCCCAGAGCTGACTTGATTGGTAAGTACACAGGTGTAACTCTTAAATGAACAGGAATCAATTCTCGAGAGATCATAACTTTGGGTCATCGATTGATCCCCTTCTTTGCACTTGACATATCTGAGTTTCTGATTTATTCCTCTCCTTAATAAGGACAGTTGAAAGGGACTACTAATATGACAGTTTAATTTTTTTTTTTCTTTCTCTCTTTTCCTCACCTCGTCAACTGCAAGCGAAACCAATGCGTTAACAGTAGAAAACTGAAACCGACCATTTTGAACCCTTGCCCTCACATTGTTCTCTTGTTGTTCTTTGATGCTTCATCAGTTCAATCTGATTCTGAGCCACAAAGGTTGCAGTAGGAGTCATGGAGGTAGGAGAGCATTCTCATGGATCAGTAAGCTTTGTTAATTTATTCTTCTTTCATTTATCAAGAACAAAACTGAAGTTGAGAGGGGACTATACTTAATTTTCTATCAAGTTTACTGAAAACAAAAAAATCAACAAAGTAGATATTTCAGATAAGAAAAGAAAAGAAAAGAACATTTGTATCGTGCAGGACGAGTTGTTTTCAGATAAGAACTATTCTCTTGTTTCAGGGCCATTCCTCCTAGATATGCTAACTAGCTATTGAAATCATGTCGATTTAGTTATGGTTTATACTCGAAGAAGTTTTAGTTTGCTCGACAAGAATCCATTTTACATATTCCTGATCTTTGAAATAATAAAGGTTACAGTTTCCATTGGCACTGCAAAAGCCGAACTAAGTAATAGCACAATACAGTGATCGATAACTTCGAAGATAAATGGATTGAGTATCTCTTGGTTTAATAGCTTTTGAATGCCAATTGATTTTCCAGAGTTCTTCAGAACAAACCATCATGCGGAAGGCCAAAGGTGCTCCACAGATGTGTGCCATTTCACTCCTTTTGATAGCCTCATCAAAGGTCACTTCCTGAGAAACTAGACCAATCGATCAATGAACCACTGAGCCTAGTGGAAAAGACATCTGATCGATCTACCACAGTGAGCTTCAGTATTCAAGAACTTTCCTAACATTGACATTGAACTGACTATGAACAGCATAGAAATGAAATTAGAAAGGAAGGAAGAAGGGGAACTAGAAAGGAAAGAAGAAAGAAGGAAGCTGACATAAAGATGAGCAAAATTGTAATGGATGAAGATGGAGAAAAACAAAGTGGAGCTTCAGAAAAAGACACAAAAGGAGAGCACTGATAAATAACCTGACAAAGCTTTCGATTCTAGACTTGTTTGAGGAAGGGTGGCATATGGAACCATTGTCAGCATGGAGCAGAAGATACCAGTGAAGGAGCTGTGGCACTCACTACATGCACATATGGGTGATCAAAATTGAGAATCCATGTTGATGCATTTGTAGGCAGACCAGAGACCGTCTTTACTTTACTTAATTCAGAGGTTAGTCGAGCTCTGTTATAGAGTTTTTACTCGATAATAATCGCAACTATCAATTGATTCAGTTTTCTTTTTTTCTCTGACAATTTTAGAGTTTTATCATTTTTATTGGATATAAATCTTGTTTCCACTTTGTGGTAGTTATTTATGAATGTTCCAAGTCGATTGATGTTGGTTCGACTCATATTTTGAATGACTTTATCGAATCGATGCATCTCTAATGAAATATGCTGATAAATAAATTTCAGAAACAAATAATATTGAATGATTTTGTGATCCCACTGAATTGAATTTGGTCCATCTTAGTAATAGGAAATAGAATTCTAACCATGTAGCTATAACCCATACATTTATACATTATATAAATCTAAATAAGAGAATTTTTAATATTTTTTATCAAAATATTTTTTATTTACAAACTTGGTTGTTTAATCTCCTAAATTATAATGCTAAAATAATCTCCCAAATTAATATTTTTGTTTGGAATTCGCAAGGATTTTTACACATTCAATGGTTGGGAATCCCACTTTTAATTTCTCCATAATCCTATCTCACAACTACTTTATATCCCTTGGCTCAAAAACAACAAAAAACAAAAAACAAAAAATTCTTAAATGATGAAATACATTTTTATTTCATTAATGTGAGATTACTACTATTTAATTCGCTCTCTATCAAATCAGCTTCTCACATATGATCTCTAAAAGCATCTTCGTATCGATAAAAATATGAAGCCTTGGAAATGCATGATAGTTAAGGGGAATTGATAGTGCAAGTATGATCTCGAATCGCACATGTCACTTGTTCTCCCTTCTCGTGAAAATAAGCCATGGATTGATTTACTCACACTCGATATCATAAAAAGGGTGATGTGGTGAACATGTTGCAAGTAAGGATTTTAGCTTATTCTACTTCTCTCCGAGTTAAGCCATGAATTCACTCAACTAATATCGTACAAAGGTGTGAATTATGTGCGATTTCCTTTGACATATGAATATCTTATCTAAGTTAGATCTTCCTAAAAATACATGCTAAAATGATTCATAACTTCTTATTTCTCGTATATGTGTGTGTATATATATATATATATATGAAATTGGATAAAGGGCCTAATTTCTTAATGACAAATACAAATTTCTTCCTTGTTAGTAAACACTTGAAAGAAATCTCTATCAAATAAATAGAAACAAATAGTTACTTATCAAAAAGAGAATGCAATGCTACGATTTGGACTTGGCATTTGCAGCACTAATCACTAATCTAAATTGTTCGGTGTCGCATGGAATGCGAAGAACACCCGGTTGCGCATACCCGAACTCTTGCTCTGCCATCTCTAGCAAGACCGTGAAAAATGGGTGCTTGAAAAGCTTGGTGTGCACCAAAAACCTCTCCTCCTCCTTCTCTTTTCCGATCATCATTGGCACGTAGCCTCTTGGCACACCATCCTTCTTCCCACCCATTTACTATATTACTTTTCCTCTTCCTCTTCTTCTTCTTCTTCAATTCCTCTTTATATATGCTCGAACCAAATCGATAATTCCTCCATTTATATCGAAATTGGGTGGTGTTGGACATTAGAATATATTTGTTGGTGATCAGCTAGCCAACACTAATGGAAGAAAAAAGAACATTTCTTAGTCAAAGTGGATGGTGGTGGGTATGCAAGGCAACTCCAAGTGGAAACCTACAAAATTTTTTTAGTGGATGGCATTGGATCACTAGTTTCATGGTTGACCAATGAACTTTTTTTGGAGCTAAGATTCTTTTTGAATTATTGAGTTGACTTCTTTATATTTTAGCTCAATTATTGGTACTCGTCGTTAGTTGTGTTGTCTAATTGTGATCGATCACAACACATGGGAGAGAGTTTATCGATAAGAGTAGAGTTGAAACCTCGCAAAATATGATCGATGGAGATTTGGTAGCATAGTTGTTGTGGTATGGAATTTATAGGCAACAATTTTTATCAAGGTAAGGTAAAAGAGATTGGTTTTGGAACCATGCTAAGGTTGAATATATATATATATAATTTTTAATTGAATTTTATTCTATATGAAATTGAAATATCACATGCTGATATCCACATAATTTTAAATAAAAATATGATATGTCACAACTTTATTAGCAAAATATTTGCAAGTAGAGGATGAGAATTTTTTTAAAAGGGGTTTGTAAACAAACAAATAAATTATATTTGTAGATTTTGTAGCATGAATTGATTTGTTCATTAAGATAATTTATTTTCAAAAACTTTTGTTTAAACGCATGCATCTATATTCTATTCATGTATCACAGTTGTTTTAGAAAATTTTTGTTAAATTTCATAAGACAACAAAAAAGAGCTTCAATTAATCCATATAAATTTGTATCTACTAGAAACTCATTTTGGAATTTAGTTCTTAATTCATTTGGAGATAAAGATCAATTTGGCCACAATTTTAATAGAAGTGGTTTGTTGAGAAAGAATTTTTTTTTCTTCACAAATGCAGATTCTTATTACTATTTTGACGAACCAAATTCTTACTTGGATGTGATGAAATTTTAATTTAATATATAGAAATTTACCTCTATTACAAATATTTATAAAATATAATTTACTTAATATGTATGGAAATTAGAATTAGAATGTAAGATGTCTTTGTTTTAGTACTTATTTTTTTACGATGATGGAAAAAAGAGAGGTTTAAGTTGGAGATTTGAAATTCATTATTATTATTATTATTCATTTTAACTGATTTTTTTAATGTGAATTTGAAAAAATTTGCATCCTAGCCTAACAAGGGACTTGATTTTAATTTTAGCCCAATTTTAAAAATAGATTTTGACAAATTTTGAGTTCTTTTTTGAAAAACAAATACTCTTGAGTAAAGTTAGCAAGTGTAATAAACCAAGTCAATCCAACATTTATAATGTTCAAACTTTTTAATAAGATAACCAAACCAAAACAAGTCAAGTTTAAAATTAACCAAACTATTAAAAAATTTATTCAAGTTTAACTTGGTTTCTTTTATTTTTGAGATTAAACTTGGCTTATTGAATGAGTATCAAACTTCTAACTTGATTCAAATTTATTTAAATTTGATTTGTTTAAACGTTATCAAACTCTTAAGTAAAGCTTTTTTTTTTTGTTTAAAATTTTAAAATTTTAATCCTTATTTATAAATTAATATAAATAAACTCATAAATACTTTCTAAATGAGTTTAATAACGAATATTATTCATGAACATATTTCATAAATATTAACAATCCAAACACATATATGTCCAAACTTATTCATTTAATTTATCAAGCTTGTTCATTAATTAATTTTGATATATATTGAACGAACATAAACAAACTTTTATCGAGTCAAACACTAAACTTATTCACAAACACTCAATTCGTTTACGGCCCTAGGCAAAGTGCACATCACTATCTATCTTTTATTCAATTGAAGAGCCACAAAACAAAACCTCTAACCGGACTTCTGTTTCTCAACTTCCATATCGAAGAACAGAGTCATTTGATAAAGCTGCAATCAGATTTGGAAGGTGGAGGTATCCATGAATCTAAGTTACATTTGATCGATCCCTCTTGTGTAGTGTCGTAGTAAAATAAATCAATAAACTTGTGTAGTAGTAAAATAATTGAAGAAGCAATAAAGAGGACCAACTTTTAAATGGCACAATTTCTAAGTGTATATAATTTGTATTTCGAATTTAACAAATCAGAAGAAAAAAAACTTATCTTTTTTTTTTTTTTTTTTGGCAAGCTTAACCATCAGATGCTGCAGATTTTGGATGGCTTGAGGCAGACAAGCCAGCCTGTTAGCAGTCTTGTCTTATTGCAACGCAGAGTGAAACTCCCTGTATATACCAATTTCATCACACAATCGATACTCTGTTATAATTCACTGATTTTTAAATACAAAAATCACAGCTATGTTAAAAATAATAATAATAAAACTCAAGCGTTCAAATTTGAAATTTCCATACATCTAGAGTTTACATGGATACCCAAAAGCAAAACAGAATATTTTATAAACTCTGTAACACGCAATCGCAAATAACGCTTTTTATTTTAACAGCTTCTGTGGAAACATAGAGAGAAATTTCTTTCGCCAAAATAAAAGGGACAAATTGTTAACTAGATAATACAACAACGTGCCTTGGCCTGTGTATTATCAGCAAATTCAAACTAACATGAAATTTGGAATTCTTACCATTAATTGACAATCATCATAAATATCTTTCATTGACATGTTCCAGTCCGATTATGTCAGTTAGGCAACATCTAAATCCAAATTTAGATCCAACTACATATACTGAACCAATAACTAATATAAGCACACTTTAGTGTTGTACATTTAAATGCTTGTTTTGCATCAGGAAAGCAATTCAAGAAGGTTTCCAATTTCTCTCTTTGTCTAGCATGTCGAACCATAAATTAATTTGGCAATTTTCTTCCAAAAACGTTGCACTTACCATGCCCTTCTACCACCTAATGGGATAGAATTAGACCCAGATATGAGAGAGCGATTTCCAAAACCTCGGCCTCTTGACCGGAAATTCCGTCCAGAACCTAAAATCAGCATGAAATATTGGTCTTCTATATCTTAGCAGTAGAAAAGTTAATGCACGCATACCTCCAGTGACACCACTGCTTGACCGCGCCAATGAGGCCAGTGCTGGACTGACAATCTGACCAGCATCCTGTAGGATTTTAACAAGTTCCCTTGCAAACCTTGCACTTGCTTGAGTGAAGAAGGTAAATGCCATTCCTTTGGCACCAGCTCGACCAGTGCGTCCAATCCTATGAACATAATCCTCAAGACTCACTGGGAAGTCATAATTGATGACACATTTTATATCCTTGACATCTGCAACAACATGAAAACATATCAGATATAATGGTGAGTACAAGAATCATCCTTTGAGATGAGCCCTTTCTGCTAGTGTCTGTGATATCTTGGTCCTGGGGTCTATATCGACTCTAAATCAGATAGGTAAATTTTAAAACACAACTGCACAACTATCTTCAAAATTATTAGTATAGACATTTTGCTTCATGGGGTCGGCTGGGCTGCATAACAAAATTAACCAGTTTCAAGCTGTAAAAGGGTTGATGACAATATCAGCCATGTTATTTCAGACAGCAGTGCAGTACAATGCACGAGTAAGAAATTTTGGCAAATTATCCTACACTTTCCATGTTTTGAGAAAAACACTGAAGCTGCTATCAGCACCCATTTCCCAGAACATGAGAATCCTTCTATCAAAGAACTAGAGGCTAGAGCCAGTTTAAAACCTCATCCCAACTAACACTAACTAAAGTGAAGCGATGCCCAGACAAGTATTTGACAAGATGCCCAACTAACGTTGACTGAAATGAAGAGGTACCAGATAAAGGTATTTTAAGAGCATTGAAAAATGCCCTAGAAGGGAGTGGTAGAGCAACTGTCAGATACCAGTGTAGGTTAGCACATATGGACAAGAACCAGGGATCAACATTTCTAAGGATCCTTTCAAATTTGGCAAGTCAAATTAAAGAAATAATTTAGAAGTGTATAAGAAAAATGAGAAAACAATATAGGTTAAACAGAAAAAATAGAAAAGCAGAAGCATTGTATTACCTTTGCTAAAAGGGGTCTCTTTTAGCAAAGGAACTATGCTGATGGGACTTGTAAAAATGCTTGTGTCAACTATCAATCAGGGCAGAACTAGTGTGTCTGCATACAATTAGTACTTAAGCATTGATTGCTAAGGCCAAAGTAATGTACTATAGCAGAAGTTCAGGGTAGCACTAATCCTAGTGAAGATTAGTGCCATCTACAAGTCAGTTTCCTAATGATTCTTTTTTAAGAAATATCTGCAGCTTCAAGTAGCTAAATCAAATTGTATATTGTTGATGGTAAAATTTTAACAAATTCTTGCCAATCATGATACACAAGAGAAAGAGAGAGACAGATCCTACATTCCCTGGTGGTACTGGCATGCTTACACTCAGCTGAGGTAAACAAAGAACAGATGTGCTACCTTTGACAGAAGGCACCTCTTCAGACACCAACCCAAAATATCAGCTCAATTTATGAGAAACTGGTCAACAGCCCAACGACTTCTGATCAGCTTGATGTAAGTGAGAGACAAACTAAGAGGGCCCTAACAAAGTGGTCCTACCAAGGCCGCGAGCAGCTACATCAGTGGCAGTCATTATAGGACTTCTGCCACTCTTAAACTCTGCAAGAACCCAGTCTCTTTCAGCTTGAGCTTTATCACCATGAATAGATAATGCAGGCCATCCATCCATCCGGAGCTGCCTAGTGACCTGGTCACAGCCTTTTTTTGTCTCAAGAAAAACCAGGATCTTGCTCCCATCCATTAATTCACTCAGAAGCTTAATCAGCCTACAATAGGTACAGGTGCAAAGCATAAAAACTACTATATTGCACATAGTTGCTATAAAATTGACAGCAAATAGTTGTCAACAATTGATTTACCTTGGATACTTCTCATGTTCTGAAATGACTTCAACAATTTGGTTTATTGACTGATTAGCTTTCAGATCAGGAGATCCTATTATTATCTAAGAAGTTATGTTACTTGTTAGTTCTTTCAAATATCTCAAACACTGTTATCACATGTCAGCTAACATCCACAAGAGCATGCACACCTTATACGGGTTTTGTAAAAATTGTCGAGCTAAAGCCTCTACTTCCCTTGGCCATGTGGCACTCCAATATAATGTTTGCCGGTCTGGCCGAATCTGTCATGCAGTTCCATTTTCACTTTGTCAATTTACAAAAACAAATATCTTCAAATAAGAGAAATGAAAAATCATCAAATGTCCAGAAGCACAACAAGAATGGAAAACTGACAATTATCAAAGAAATAGATGTAGTTGGAACAGACAGTGAAAATAAGGAAGTCTAGGATCATGCACCAGCTGCACATTAGATTATTAATAGATTCATCCATATAGTGGCGAAGAAATAACATTAAGTCTTACAAATCCTAATGTCACTTGCACAAAATCATGAAAAAATTAAAAGCATATCGATCCTCTCGTAATAAGTGTTCTTAGGTCAAATGACAGAGTAAAACATCCACTTTAGGTCCATATGCTTCAGGTCCATATTTCTGTGCAGTTGTTAGTTGAGTTTTAAAAAAAATCAGCATCAATGCATGCATGTTAAAATGAAAGATCTTGTTAAATTTATCTAATCATTGGGAGTCAGCACAGCTTCCTTTATCTATTAATTGCTTAGCACGTTGAAAATGATAATAGATCATTAGTCAACCTGCAAATGATCCCATAGGTCATACTGGATGACTGTGAGAAGGAAAACAAAACAAGATCAATTGCTCATGAATATCAACAACAGTTGGTAATGATATATAGTTTTAATGGCTTCAAGGTCAGGCACTAGACAGTCAATATTTTGCTCAATAAATAAGACATTCACAAGGATAAAGATACAGTCAATATCTTTACAAACTAGAAATTAATTAACATGAAATAGATCGTACTTGAGAGATAATTTTCCTTATCTGAGGTTCAAACCCCATATCCAACATGCGATCTGCTTCATCCAATACGAGGTATGTTACTCTTTGAAGGTTCGTATGGCATGCTTCCAACATATCAATTAGTCGACCAGGTGTTGCAATGACAATTTCAACACCTAAGAAAACAGTAAGTTAACTGCATATACAGGACTATGGTTGGAATATTTGGGACAAGTAATTAACCAAAAAGGCCAAGGCAAAAAAATGAACTGCAATGTAGAAGATCAACCTTTCTTGAGATCACGAATCTGTGGTCCTTTAGGTGCCCCACCATAGATGCATGTGCTTCTAGCATTTGCATGTAATCCAAATTTCACTGACTCTTCTTGTATCTGAACAGCTAATTCTCTTGTAGGTGCAAGGACCAAGACAATTGGACCCTCACCATAAGCTAGAAAGCATGGTTAAAATGAAGAATTAAATGTGATGCTTGAATTTGCAACACCTTAAAAAGACAATCAGAATTAATCAGTTTTTCTTAATTTTGACTAACCCAGACGAGGTTGAGCATTAACATGGATCAGTGCTGGCAGCAAATATGCTAGTGTCTTTCCTGAACCAGTTTCCGCAATACCAATCAAATCCCTGCCCTTCAAAGCCATAGGCCACCCTTGAGCTTGAATAGGTGTTGGTTCACTGAAGCCACATTTCTCTATAGCTTGGAGAATGTTGACTGTCAAAGTAAATTAAAGCAAATGACAAGAAAGAAGATCAAAGTAGGAAACACCAGTCACATCTAAAATTGAAGTGATCAAAAGATATTTTGGTTATTACCAAACCTAAGAGAATATTGCTTAAAAAATTATTTCAAAACTAAGAAAATGTTTTGCAGCTATGCAAAACACCCATTGTAAGTTGAAACATATTACATCTTGATGTGAGACAAATTGGCTTGTAGGAAAATAATTTAAAAGGTAAACTGATGCGTAATTGAAACCAATAGAAAGCACCAATGAATAAAATGTCGAGTTGTGTCAGTCGGCACGGGCGGAATTTACTATTCTGCGATAACCTCCACGAGGTCATAGAGGCCAAGCGTGGCTATGATCTTGCGATGGCAAACCGCTATGAAAGGCCATTTTTTCCTTTTCCTTTCTTCTTATTCCCTTATTTCCATTTTTTTTATTTTTTATGCAATTAATTCAATTCTTTTCCTCTTTTATTCATTATTATTTTTGTCCTTTATCAATTTTTTCCCTCCATCATCCATGAGGTAAACAAAGGGGAAAAAACCACTTTAAGATGGAGAAGATAAATTATTAGAAAAAATAAAAAATTAAATTCAGTAACAACCAAATTTTACCCCACTATGTAGAGTAGGCTATATAAATCTTTCTACGTATTTAGCTCTATCTCCTATTATATCATTATGTATATTTAAATAAATTTTATTTTATTTTATCGCTATTAACTAAGTCTTCTTTAGTCTTCCTCTTCCTCGTTTAATATGCATATTATTATAGTTTCACATCGTCTAACTAAAGCATTTATTGGTCAATTCATATCATCTTAAATGTGTTTCCCAGAGTTTTCTTTCAATAGATGTAGCCTCAACTTTTTCTCTAATATTCTCATTTTTTATCTTCGTATGCTTGCACATCTACTTTCACATCCTCATTTAAAAAATAAAAAATTAAATATAATACATTGTTTAACCGTAAAAATATACTACTTTTGATGAATTAAATTATTATATATATAAATTTGGTTTATGATTAAGCTGATAAAAATAAACAAAACTAAATATAGTTTAATCCTATTTAATCCAAGCATGTCTATTTGTTGGACTTCAACTAACACTAAATTGACATTTAACTCAATAAGCACGAAACATTTCACAAAATAATATCAAAACTTGAACTCAATATTCAACATCTCAAATATAATTCAATAGTAAGCATCTATAGCAATCAAATATTAATAGAAATATATTTTTAATTAATATATTTTATATTTAAAAAGTACTAAAACTATGAATTGGCACAACACAATATTGAAAACATATCATTCCGATCATAAATCAAAACTTAAGCACAACTCAAAATTTTAAACCATGAAAAGCACAAATACGAGGTACATGAAATGTTGCAATATGACAACCCATGACATCAAAAATAAAAATGACGTGATCAAGGATAAGTTTACTCTCCAGAGTCTAGCTTGATGATGGACCATATTATTTAGACCTAAGAAAGGCTAGGAGCCTGCCAAAATATTACCTTCAAAACAAATATAGGTATAGTTCAAAATAGGTATTAGGATACAACATCATACACATCAATCCATTTGTCCCAACTATTTGAAATCAACTATATAAATATTATCCCTTTGTCTCTATTGAGCTCTATGTAAGACTATATAATTGATATTCATAAGAAAAGGTAAAGAAAGAGCAAAAAAAAATAACAAATTAAAATTTCCCAAATATAATTTATATATGATTAATGTGCAATCATGTTAAACAAAGCAAGACAAGAATGAGTCATGTGCTACAGGTTATAGTGTTCTATGATTTAAATAGCTTTTAGGCTATTTTTTATGCCTAGCTTCTCTTTTCTTATTTCTATTTGTAAATGTCAAGCTTAGTGCATGGCCAAGTGTGTAAATAGGAATGAAAGGTGAGGTAGAGTCCATGTGAGTATGCTCATAACAACTCTTGTAAAGGTGACAGAAAGAACTTAGGTTTGTGATGCTCATGGTGTTGAGGTTCTTACTTGGCACACAGCATGAACAGTCACAAGAGAAAGTGGGGGTAGAGCACAAACTCCAAAGGCTGGCTCCTAAGAGACAAAGAATTGCATCTCTCATACATTACCCCAAACAGGAAATGAGGCATGAGTAGTGCAAGGAACCTGAGCTTCCCACCATGCTGTGGAAAAATTATTAAGATTAAGCCTTAGTAGTTTATATACATATATATATTACAAGTAGATCCCAACAATTACACCACCCTCCAATTCACTGTTTCCCTAAGGAAGTGCAGATAATTGTTAGTTAAATAAGTGTCTAGCATGGGAGAGCAAAGATCTAGTCGAAGGTAACAGTAAACTAGAGCTCGCATTGTCAGAAGTGCTAGCAGTTCTAGAATCAAGTTTCTAACATAATCAACAAAGATTTTATGTACAAAGATAAAGAATACATCAAGTCAACGACCCAATTTTTCAGTGAATAAAGTAAAAAATACAACAAAAGAGAGGACAAACCATCTAGATGACAATTCTTTTAATCCTTTGCTGCTAATGCATTTCCACACTCTTCCTTATTTGCTCCTATCTTTTGCCTCTCTTCCACTCCTCTTTGCTCTCCATTATCTATATCTCACCTAATTACTTATGTTTGTCTTATCTCATCTGTTTCTTAAGTATTGATAATTTTAATGCTTAAAAGAGTACTGTTTTATGTAAGTTGAAATATAGGAAGAGAAGATATAGATAGCGAAGCGACAAAGTTGATGAAATTTCAACCATAATTAAATCAGAGTGCCAATACTATAACATCATCAAATTTTAACAATTCTTGTATATATATAAACTAATTCAACCCTTCGATGGTTCATTACCATCCATACATTGATACAGGATAGAAGTCCTAGCGATTAGTATACAGAGGTGACCTTTCACCCCACCAAGTACTATGAAAATCCAATGACCGCAAACAGTTGTGTTTGTGTGGACGTAAAAGCACTATGAAAATCCAGAAGGTATAGATCATTGTATTTGTTTACAAAAGTGCTTAGGGCCTTAAACTTATTGAACTAATTTTCCTATCACATGCAAGAAAGGGTCCCGGAGCAACCAAAATCCTGCCATCAAACTCTTTTTGGACATAGATGCCAAATATTGCATCAAAAATTAGAATTATATGTAGGATTTGGCTACGAAAACCGTATTCTACTACAAGAAAAAAATAGTCTTGACCAGTGTTGCATTAAAAAAGTGCTTTTGTCTAAAAGTTACCAGGAAAGTTCGCCTCATCAAAGAACCTGATAGGCTTTGGAATATCATGGCCTTCTGTCATAATCTGGCGGCTTCTTCGGTAGAACATAGCCTCCTGCTCTGACATTGCCTGCACCGAAGGGCTCTCCAAATAGAAGTTCTTCTCAAAAGGGATGAGGTTATGAAAATTGTGCATCGGAAGGGAAACTCTATCAAGATCATCTGTTGGCTTGGTAAAGTTCCTACTACCAAAACCATCTCTACTACCCCCACGACCTCGTCCAAAGCTTCCCCTTCCTCCAGCACTGCCGCGGCCACCATTAAGTCCCCTTCCCTTCCCACCACTGCCAAAACCATACCCTCTCCCAGTTACGCTACCACTTCTCCCCGAGTGAAACCCGCTCCCAGTCACACCGCTACCTCTCCCCGGGTCAAAACCCCTCGCCCCACTCCCAGCCCAACCACCGCGATCACCGCCACGACCTGTTCCACCACGACCTCCACGGCCTCCTCCTCCCCCAGATTCAAATCTCTCATCCCGAAAGCGTTCCATGTCGCCAAGTCTTCCGTCACCGCCCCCGGATTGAAAACGAGCGGCAGTGGGAGGGGCAGAGAAGCTACTTCCCCTTCCTATATAAGAAGAACCAATGCCACCACTTCCGGTGACTGCGAAGCTAGAGCCCGAAGGGGGTAAGATGGGGCCGGATCCCATACCACCGCCTAGCGGAACCGATCCAGAAGGCATCATCGGACCACTCATATGCGGCTGCGGCCGGGCGAAATTGCTGAAGTGGAGTAACAAAAGACATAAGAAATCAACAAATCCAAACGGACTGAAGGAACCAACAAAAAGGGAGACACAATCTCACCTCCGTCTCTCCCGATAAGAATTGAGATCAGCGTAGCGAGAGTCGAACGGATTCATCCTCGTACCTTCTGAGTGCCGACGCCTAGCCTCTTCCGATCGAGCGATGGCAGAGCAGGGAAGGCTTTCGCTAGGGTTTGCGTCCGATCTGGTGGAGGAGCCCAGTCGGGCTTTTGTATTCCAACCGATCCGATCCGATCCAAATTGATTAGTGTGGTGGACCAAATATGAACTCGAGTTTGATCCGTGCGGAAAAGCTGAAAAGGCAACGACCCGGTTCAAATTTTAATGCGATGTTTATTTAGGCGGAAGGAAATGAAAACTGCAATAAAAACAATCATAGGGAAAAAAATTTCTTCCTTTGCTTAGAAAAAAAAAAAGATGAACTAAAATTTTACATTCCATCAGCGACGTCATGGGCCACTCGCAGGGATAGTGGATTTTTTTTTCTAATTTATTTATTTCTTCGATAATTTTTTCTTTCTAAGATTTATAAATGTTAGTAAACAATAATTTCTTTCTTTTCTAATTTTAGTTAACTGCCAACATGATATAGATTTATGTTAATACAATAATAATATTTTTAGTCTACTGGATAGATTTTCAATCAAGTGTTCAAAATTTATAGTGGATTGGAGCTTAATTAAAAGCATTTTAACTCCAAAATTATCGTCTTACTCAAGTAGAAAACACTTTTAAGTTGAATGAACTTTGTTTATAGTGACCAAACAACTTCATTTGTTTGATCAAAGCCTTAGATTATTAACCTAGGGAGTTTCTTTGGTCAACTTAAGCCATAGGTAAACTCAAAGAGTAATTTAAGGTTTGTAATTAGTTTATTTGACCCTCCAACTACTAAGGATTAAGTCTAAACCTCAAGACAACCTATCGAATACCCTTTATGACATAGAATGAAACTCCCTAGATAATAAACTCAATTGAAAAGTTAATTCCTATCAACATACATATAAAATAATCCATCTTCAAGCTCGATGATCATCTACGAGTTTGAATCGTCTCACAATCCTAGACTCAATCCATGAAGTTCATTGTCAATCTTTATGATCACTTCAACCTCCAATTCACATGATATTTTGCTAAAATATCAAAACACTATGGTCAAACCTTTTACATAAGTGAGGAACCATTACCCTAACAATCTTTTCTTCTTAATGTTTGATGATTTGTTTAAGTTAGGAATAATAAAACTAATAGTATGCATATAGGCAATCAAAAACCTAAAACTCTCCCTCATGTAGAATCTCATGCCATTGAGTCAAGCTCCTCTGAGGTAATGACTTTTTCCGGTAGGAGACGTTCTAACTTAAATCATAAAACTCTTTTCCCCTTTGTCATACATCAAAATAATAAACATACAATATTTCACGGAATATACATCTACTATCACAGAAATAAGAACTTAATCATGGTGATCAAACATATAAGCATTAAACCTTTTCTCTTTGTACACGAAATATTTACATATTTTCTCTTTTAAAGAGAAGACAGCCATTGTCATAGTCAATATTCACTTCCATTTCAAGACTTGTCTTCTCCAGTGCATCAATGTTGCACAACATTGCTTGAACAGGACGAGGAGTTGAGCCTATATTTGTCGCAACTGATGGCACTCTAGTGGGAGCGAGACTTTCTTTTATAACAAGAGTAATGTGATCTTCAGATAGTTATAATTGATTTTCTCCCCTAGGATTTTAAATTTTGATTATCTTTTGAAGCATTAGCATTATAAGTTATAAGCACTAATTCTATCATATGGCTTCATCCTTCATCTATCTTTTGCAACTTTATTCCTTCCCAAAGAGACATTTTTGGTATCTACAACACTTTCACTTGTAAGGGAGTTGACATCCTTATCATTGGCTTTTCCCTCTATCCACTTCCTTTGTATGGATTTCAGAAATGACCAAAGAAGAAGTAAACAACTTGTGAGATATATATACCAAATCCAATCAAATGCTACCATTCCAATTCCTTCTTCTGCTGTACAATTTTTTGTTTTTACTCTTCTAACTGACAATCAGAATGATTAGTGGAACCTTTTTGTCCAAATTCTAACAGAGTTTCTGGTTCTCACAATTGGAGTTGATACTGAATCACCATTTCCTTATGAGTTGTTACTTTCAGGTTCTCAAAATGATGTTCGATCCAATTTTGTTTATATGAATCTCATCTCTTCCTCCCTTTGTTACTGATATGGTGAGCTACTTCTTCAGTAAAATAAATTGGTTTTTTATTAGTAGCAAATACCACCTTCTCCCTACCTGAGAAACCCACAGACTCTAATGCCAAGTTGAAAAAACTGACAAAACTATTAAATATCCAAAGACTGGATGAAAGCTAGGCGTGTGGTTTCCTCAGGACAATAATGCAAGAGAAGGTCTGCACCTGCTCAACCCAACTAATTCGTATAGTTTACTATGATCTGGAGACATCTAGAACAAGGAATGCATATAATAATGCTCATTAATTCAACATCTGCAGCATCATCAGAATTCATAGACTATGTTATTGACAAATTCACTTCTAATATTGCAGCTGCTCTTTTCTTCTGTCTTCCATTATATAATTTGATCACATAACCAAGAGCAAGATCGTAGCAGAAAAGCCATAAAGCTGAAGAAGGACGACTCTTCATCTTCCATGATCACCACAATCTTCCTTCTTCTGTTGAGCTTCACTTGCTCGATTAGTTCCCAATCAGATTCCTGCTCCACCATGCTAAGTGTCGGTAATCTGATCCCCTTCAATACGTCTTCCCTCACCTGCTTCTCTGCATGGAATTCTGAAGGATTCATCTTAAGGGTAAACTAGAATTACGTTAATCGAGTTGTATCCAAGAGCTAACGTTTGAATTGTTTGGCTTTGGTGCATGGGCACGTAGTATACGAAAGCAGGGCCAAGTTTATGGAGTTTTGTGCTTTCGGCGCCGGACAGTGGGACTTACGTCGCGATCGGCTTCTCCTCCAACGGGAGGATGGTCGGTAGCAGCGCGATGGTCGGATGGGTGCCCAGCGGCGGCGGCGCAGGGGTGGCGAAGCAGTACTCCCTCGGCGGATACAGTTCGAGCCAGTGCCCGCCGGACCAGGGGGACCTACCGTTGGTGCAGCGGAGCTCGGTGCTGGTGTCGACGCAGTCTCGGGTGTACCTCGCTTTCCAGCTCACCACTGCGCAACCGCAGCAAAACCTGATCTACGCCGTCGGCCCGGCGGGCACCTTGCCATCGGCTGGCGGCTACTTGAGCGCGCACAGGAACATGGCTGCCGGCACATTGGCTGCTCCCGCAGCCGGCGGAGGTGTGTGAATCGCGGTATCAAGAATACAGCGACAATTTTTTTTTTAAAAAAAAATGTTTCCGAGAGAATCACTACTCATCGTCATGTGTCCAGATGAGAGCTCCAGCGAGGGAAGTGAGAATGGGAGCGAAGAAGCACCGACCGGAGGGATCGAAGAAAGTGGCAGAGTTCACAATCCAGTCTCTTTGGGATCGGACTTCGGCGTTTCTTCCGCGAAGAAGCATGCACTGTTCATGATCATTGCTCTGTTTCTTGTTCAATTATTTATATGCTAAATTTAGTTAGATGGCGTGGTCGCTTCTGTTCCATTTTCTCTGTTTCTTGACTAGTCAGATTGTAACTAATAAAATTTTTCTGAGAGAAATTTTTAATACAATAAAATTGTTTTTTTTTTCATTCTGATCCATCTAAGAAATCCTTATCAGATCTCAGCCAATGGAAACTGAGTAAGCGATCTGTTGTGGACCATGATTCTATCCAAAATGTAGATGTAGTCCCTTAGCTCGAACAGTCTCTGTTGCTTGATTTCCCGTTGGATCAAAGAGGCAAAAAAAGGAGCAGCATTTTGCACAGCAGAATGGCCCATTCAATGGCACTGCTTCCTCTTCCCACTTCTTCGTCTTCGTCCCCTTTCTCATCGCTGAGACAGAAGACTGCAACTGCAGCAGCAGCCGCAGCCGCAGCCGCAGCAGCGCAGAGAGAAGCGAGCGTTTATTTCCATGAGAGAAGGTAAGTAAGCGCAGTAGCTAAAGCCTCTTTTTCATTCGGATGCAGTCGATGTAATAAATGTGCGGTTGCTTCAGGCAACTCATGCATGGCCTGGTCGCTGCCGGGGTGGGTCTAGTTCTGCTGGCGCCGGAGAATGCACACGCCGCGAAGAGGCGGCCGCCTCCGCCGGAGCCGGAGCGCAGCGAGGAGAAGGCTGACCCTAACGTGAGCGGTGTGCTGGCCAAAGTCCTCGCTAGCAAGAGGAGGAAGGAGGCCATGAAAGAAGAAATCGCCAAGCTGAGGGAGAAAGGGAAACGCATTGATGAACCGCCTCAGTGACAGAGATTTTTCACATCTTCGTTTGGTGCTATTTTTGCTCTGTTTTCCTGATTGTAATAATTCCGAGGACTTCGTCCCTCCAGGAAACTGCTTTTATATTCTCATCGAATCCAAGAACCCTAAACATTTTCAAAACTTCTTATTTAATGTCTATATTAGAATGTAAGGAACATGAATTGATATATAGCATAATCGTTAGCTAGCAACCTAACGTAATGCAACTCGCTTCTTTTATCCGGATTTATGAAGGAGCTTATTGATCATTGGTGAAGTTAATCATAATTAGGAATTAGGGATTATATCAAGAAAATAAAAGTAGATACCATGAATATGAAAAAAGAAAAAACAAAGACTACGGAGGAAGGAGAAAGAGAAAGAGAAAGAAAAAGAAAAAAGAAAGTGGTGAGAAATAATTACCAGGCGAACGATTTTCTATCCCCTATCAATTTTTACCAAAATTTAGTTGCTAGGGTACATTGATAGATCATAATTAATTGGATACTAGATAGGAATTTTTTTTATAGGTTAAAATTAATCAAATATTAAGTAAAGTTAATCAGATATTAGATTAAAGTTACTCAGATATTAGACGTGAGAGTTTAGTTTTGATAAAATTGAAACAAATGTATTAGTTGATTGCTATAGGATTATCAGTCAATTGATGAATTTGAAACTATAAATTTGAAATGTTAGGTAGGATTGTGGTGTGAGCAATCAATTGTAAAATATTAACAATTGACTAATGTATTAGTCAAGCGGTGAATACGACTATGATGTTGTGAAATGAATAATAAATTTTGCAATCAATCTGGGAACTCGACTGATAATACAATAGTTTGACTATTATGGTATATGCAGTCGGTTGTTATTCTTAATGTGAGTTGGATGGAGCCATTGTATAGTTAGAACCATAGTAATATTCGACTGATAGGGAACAATCAATATAATATTATCAATCGACTGTTAGACAGAATTTAACTGTGACTAGAAGTCTATAAAGAAGAGCTTTGTGGAGACTAGAGGATGGGGAGGGGTGAATAACTCAATCATCATTCATCATTTTGCGTGCTCATCTACAATATGTTATTACACAACGGAAATAAAAAACACAAATAACAATACAAAGCAAGTATAACACAAAATCGATTTTACTTGGTTCAAAACTCCTAACTCCTACTCCATGACCTAACTTCTAGCAATATCACTGCTACTCTTTCTCCTTCTCGAAAATCTTTCAGAGGTAGGAAACCTCGTATAATCTATTCTTTACAAATACTTATAACCAAATACAATAAGGAAAGAAATACAATATGAACAACACTTTACAAAATGAATTTGTCACTTGATCAATTTTTATTTGTTATAGAAAGTCTCTTGAAGGTTTGAAATATAACAGCAATTCCCTTTCAAAGTCTACAAGAACTGACATCTTCAAATCACCATGAAACTCTCTTTTTAGAAGGTTATTATCGGGTTGATTTCCATCAATCAATCGATTGACCTTACACACCAGTTGACTGATCCCTTGTAGATTCCACCATTATTTTGATTTGTCAACATAACAACTTAATCTATGTCAGATTATGTGTGTGCTATAGTCCATCAATTGACTGTCTTGATCTATTAGTCGATTACTAAATATTTTGTGCCCTGCTACAGTAACCCTAATAGATTGATCACCTTCATTAGTTGACTATAGAGCCTTTTGTATTCTGTTATAGTAATATCAATCAACTGAAAAATCTTAACAGTAGACTGGTCACACCTGAACCTCCACTAAACTCTCCTGAACCATTGAACTCATGGTTTAGAGTTGACTAGTCGACTGATATACCCTATCAGTCGATTGATAACTAAGTTTCACTCCTATCTTGAGCTAACTCTCACTTCACCTAGTATCTGATTGACCTCAATCTACTTGCCTAATATTTAGTTACCCTTGACCTACTGGAACTTCGTT
>JBAMHZ010000112.1:3044937-3057261 GCA_037177395.1 Alpinia galanga | reverse complement strand
CAACCTCACACTATTGTCTATGCTCTAGCAAGCTTCTCTATTCTTGGTCAATCTAAATAGTGTCACTTTTTTAACATTATCCTAAATTGATCCGAACCATCATCTTGCCCTCTTTATCTAAGGCTTATCTTGCATTATTAGGTTGGATTATATGTTGTTTAAATTTTAGATTAAACTTTATATTGTATTATTTTTATATTGCACTGAGGATATATTTAATGGGTTGTTAAATTTCTCTAGGATATATATTATGTATATGTGTGAATTATATTCAATAGCTTAGTTGTTTTTCGTATTACACAGTGTTCAAGATTCTTTGAATTTTAAATGTTTTTTACTCTTTTATTTTTGTGGATGCCCCCTAAGGCAGATTTTTTTTATATATAAAAGATTTCTGACCACAATGTTACAATCGACTAAACTTGATTATAATCATTTTACCAGCCGCTCTAATCTTGCTGAAACATCTAGAAACAAGTGTTATGATAGATTAATTATTATATTGCAATCGTAAATTTTTTTTATCAGTCAGTCGATTGTTTTAAATTTTCAAAATTATTAATTGTTTAAATAAAATAATCATTCTATTATAAGGATATATTTATTTTTTTAATTGACTCAATTTATCATCAAATCAATTGACTATTCTCATTCACTTGACTAATCAATCAACAGTGATGGAAATATTTTATTCCCTTTTCATTTTAAACTAAGTCAAATAACCATTCGACTAGTCTCAATCAACCAAGAAGCACATTTATTCATCTGTTTAAACAAGTAAAACCACTTTCAAAATTTAATCCTTACCTTAATTACATACCAAAAGAATTCTCTCTAGAGTTTCATGCGACCAAAAAGATTCACTTTCAAGTCTTTCTTACTTTCTGGTTAAATATCCAATCACCCTCGATAAACGAGGACTTTTATTTGCTAAAGGTCTGACCATCTTACAGTGCACGTGTCCTCCTTGTATTACAATAAGTATGCTTTAAAAATGTGAATTCAAAAAAGTGCGCTTTAAATTTCATATAGACACTCTGAATTTTAAGCATATAGTGTTTAGAAAAGATGAGAGACTTAATTAACTATATAGAGAGAGATCTTTAGCAAGGTTGATGGACCAATTTGATTGCTAAGGCACTGAAGGCTATATCAAAATGATTGTTCTAGTGACAACATTGTAGGTCCTCATTTTCAACTCTATGAATCAACTACTCTATCTAAACTGATTCAATTAACCTATTGATGCATGCAATCTTGTCTCTTTCTATCAATAACAATCTACAGCTTGCAAATTAAGAGGTAGCAATATATCTTTGTCCTCACCTGCAAAAGCTTTGGGTCAACAAGAGAATGCGTATAACAAATAAAAAAGGTTGCAATATATTCAGATATATGGCTCATATATCAACACATACATGATTGTTATCTTCCCTGTCTGTCTGTCTATGTCAGTACAAGGATGTGACTTTACTGAACAACCTGTTACATGGGTGTCATAGTTATACTATATAACACCAAAGACTTTTTTTTTTTTTGTATCCCTTTCAATAGTTTTTTTTTTTCGTTCAATATGTATATTAATATATATTGAGTTGCACACGACTGTGTATATGAAGTGGTATGAGAAAATTTCAGAAATGCTATGCTACAGGAAATATATGCATTGAACCTTCTGTTTGAATGTAATCATGCATCACAAGAATAATGTATGAGCATGATTTTATGAAAGGAAAATGAAGACATATCTTTATGCGTGTATTTAAAAAAAAATCTATATAAGCTTCGTGCCGTGGCCGTCTTTGTTTTATATGATAATTATAAGGAAATGAAAGCTCATTTGTGAACTATGATATGTACTCTTACTTTTCCCTCTTCTTGTTGGATATGAATTCTCATCCACCGAATTCCATGGCTAACAAAGAGGAGGAATATCGACGGAGAACGGCACCTATCAATAATAAATTCCACCTCTCGGTGCCAGTAGCTTCTCGACAAAATCATAATCAATATATAAAACAAAAGATCATACGTCGTGAAGCATACGCAACATAGCTAGGACCATCATATCGTCGTGTCTTTACCAACATAAATTGATGGATTAAACGGCACCAATATTACATATCCATCCTATTCATGTATCGAGCCTAGCTACACTTCAAGGTATCAAAAGTGCAAAAAAAAAAAAAAAGTATGTTGTTAAATATTTTTGCTAAACTACATTGAACTTCTTCCATAAGGACAGTATTTAGCATTAAAATAGTGAAAACTTTCCAATAAAATTCAAACAAGTAAATATTTTGCACTGAACAACAAGCTAATAAGATTTCACCTTCCACCATTCAGCATTCAAGTCCTGCGGTGGAATATATATTTTTCTCTTTCTGCGTGGTGGAGGAGGTGCGGCGGTTGGCCGCCTGGTCGTCGACGTCGGAATATTAAGTAGCGGTGGATGCTGGTGAAGCAGCCGCCCATGCTGTTAATGCATGGAAGAGAAAGGAAGAGTACGTACCTTCATGAGGCATTCATTATTGGATCTGGATCCTTAAATTCAACTCCGACATCGCTGGACGTGGCATGGGTTCTAGGTTTGACCGTTGACCATCTGCCATTTCTCTACTTTGATCTTTCAGTCACTGGATTTCAATCTGTAAGTAGGCCCGTTTCAAGGAGTAGCCCACTTATCAAACATTAAAAGACAAGCTGATTTGATCTACTGAATTCAAATCTGGATAGAAGAATAGGAGAGAAGCCAAAGCAAGACCTAACCAATCTATAAATAAATAGCATAACTACTATCATGATCCTTCTGCTAATTTCCACACCTTGATTGGAATTCAGTAACTTGCTCCATGACCACATTTACTGACTATTGGAAGTTTGGAGTTATGCAAATAGCTTAATCATGTTGCTTTGGAACAAAGAGAATTGAAAACAATTTGGAAAAAGCTAAGAAAGGTGGTAAATTTGCATAAACTAATTAATATCGGTGAGTGCTTACTGCTGCATGGGCTGCTTGCTTTGTTGGTGACACATCAGATGTCACAACTCAGACTCATGGACACCCATCAACGGATCAACTTTCAAAGCTACCACCTGAACGGATCATTTTTTTTGCCTTGCCATATAGCACACTTATGGTGCAAAATCCAATATAATTATCTTTTTTTGGTCCAGACAAAAACCAAATTCAATAAGAGTTTTAAGACAGTTCCTCTTGGCATTACTGTTTATATGATACGTACGTATGTGACCCTTGCTAACCCACCCTCTGAGTTGCTAGTCACTTGTCAAATTTGGTCGTGTGCATACCAACCAAGTCCAGCAGGAGAAGAAGGATCAATGAAGTCCACACAAGATTCAAATCCATCATAAGACTCCTTGAGCTCAAAAAAAATACTTAGTAAAATAGTCCATACAATTTCACACTAGTTTCCTATAGAAAATTCATCTCATCCATTGAACAAGTCAAATAGCTTTCATGCCATCAATACAAGTGAACTGTTAGACTGTGTTTCCTAGGAGGGATAGTGAATAAGAAAGAAATGTGGAAAGGGATTGACAGTGAGTAGAAGGGAAAAGATAAGGCGATTGTGTTGCTATATAAGTTCACAGAAAGATCATCTGCTCCCTTGCCTATATGTTTATGCCCATCAGTCAAGCAGGACAAAAAGGGGACAGAGTACAATGGTCCATACAGTTCAACTAGCTTTATATCCATCCTAGGACTATTTTGTCATCGGAGAAAGTTCATATCCACCATTGAACAAGTCAAATTGTCATCGGTATCAGCAAATCTTTCAAGCAATCAGTGCACGGTAACTGTTGGATTGTGTTTCCTAGGAGGGACAGAAAGTTATGAAGAAAAAAATGTTGGAAGGGTGAGAAATTGAGTAGAAGAGAAATAGATGATTGCAACGTGTTTGCTTGACAGGAAAGAAATGCACACAATTTTCTTTCCCATTATTTTCATGGGGGAAACAAGGAACAATCATCTGATTAATTTTATTTTTCAAAAATAAATAATAATGACTAACCATTTTAAATTTTTAAATAATACAATAGGGTGCAGTCCATTTCCACCCAATTTGGGAAGAAACATTTGAGCAAGAACATATTCTGATAGAAACAGAGATAGTTAATTCTCTCCATATTTGATTCCCTCTCCCCATTCCTCTTGAAAAAATGGAGGAAGAATTCAGGAGAAAGTAGACTCCTCATCACCTTTCCCTTATGTTCTTAGCTTCTTATGCATACCATAGGACATCATCAAAGAATTCCGTTAAATGATTTATGATCAGCCTATAATTGATAGTGACTGTGTAGATAATTACACGAGAATTGAATTTTTTGCATGCTCCCCTTCTTCCGGAAAATGAGCTATCAACAACGAATAAATTCTACTAATTACTTTACAGTGTTCATTTTGGAAAAAGATAACAATTTGCTTATAAAAAACCATTCTACATTCTAGCGCATCACATGAACATACAAATTTTAATCAAAGTGAAAATCATGAATGCAGAAATTTCACCTTTCAATACAAGAATCTGCACTTCACGTGAGAATACTATATCAACCCTGCTCCATTATAAAATTACATATCAGGTACAGCATTAGAAGATTCTTAAAATTATATTATAATTAATAAACCATCTTTAACCATACTCTGCTTAAAAAAGCGTACCTATAGAAAATTGATGGTAATTCACTAGTTCACTTTCATGACAAAAGCAGGAGCACAGGCTCTCTCTTTTATATCAATTAATTGTGTGAGAACTTAAATAACAAGAAAAAGGTAGAAAAAGAAAACATATTTGGAAGCTATGCAATCCAATACCACGATATCACAACCTCTGCAGCATGCTCAAACAATGCAAAGCTAACAAACAAAGAAATGGAAGAATGACATATAGGAATATCTCATCCTATAAAAACAAACAAACCTATATCTTTGAATTAAAAGAGCATTAAATGAATAAAACATATTTGAATTCATCGCAACGCACTCACTGCAGTTTAAGGTGCGCTGAGTATCAAAACAACTAGTACAATAAAATTTAAATCCAATTGGTTTACAGAAACCAAGAATATTAAAGAAGTAAATAAACAAAGAATACTAAAGAAGTAAAAGTCATCTTGACATGCTTCAATGCATGTCAAAGCATGTTGAGTGTTGGAGACAATACGGTATTAAAACTATACCGTTTTCACCGAACACTAAACTTTGCACAGAATGATGTTTAAACCTTGGTATTAACATCAAGTTCTATAATTTCCATGAGAATTGTATCTTTCATCTTTCTGTTCTTCGTCACCATACAAAAATTCATGAAGTAATAGCAGTAACATATGTTAGCAACTTTGAACCTGGTTTTGGCAATCAGATTATTGCTTACCCTCACATCCAGCTAAAATTGGAAACATTTAAGGGGACCAAAATTTAAGGTAAGTGATTGGAGTAGCCATCAAGAGAATAAAGGACGGTAGTTCCACTTAGCAGTTTTTCTATTTATTGAGAGTTGCCTTACAATTATTGTCTGCATAAACAGAGTTCATTTTCTAAATCTCAACATAAAAAACCTAGCTCCAAACACCAACTCACTCATAATGCCCATATAGTTGCTAAACTGAGAGCTTTTCTTTTCTAAACAGATTAATGTGTTACTGATTATTGTCTGTCATTCCAATCATAGTGGCAGGTACCATTAGATGTCTTTCAGGAAGAAGCAAAAAAAATCCACAAGTTTTCAAGACCTTATTGAGATCATACAAACATATGAACAAAAAGAAAAAGAAAAAAAAAGAAGAGTAATATACACTGTCAGAAACAAACAAACCTTTTATTGCACTATTAACTCATCAATCAGCTTCTAGCAAGCAATATCAAGCTTTCCCTTCATAAAATGCTTCTTAAATTTTGGCCAATACCCACATACATTGTACCCATCCACAAGAACTGGAATAGCAGTTTCTGACCTCTGGTTTGTACTGGACAAAAGTTTAGAAATCAAACTTATGGGCAATGCTTCTGTGTCCAGTCAGAAGTGTGACAACATTAAGTTTTGTATGCAAATAATTAGTACGAGTGCTTACTAATAAAGATCCATAGTTGGTTCTTTATAGAGTTATGTGTCTTGGAATTTCTTCTTTAACTACCTTCTTTTTTCAATGGCTTGTAGTGGACCTTGGGGTAGTGGAACTCTGTCTTTGAATGTCCTGCAGTCAAGCATAAGTTAAGTACTTCAGTTTAAACACGTGTTGGCTCTTGTCTCATTCAAACTGTCAATTTATAAATGGCTCCTAAGTAGGCCATGAATCTACCCACCATTAACCTTGAACATGGAAGAAAATGATTGAAATACGACTAATGCAGCTTATGTGTGATATGTTCTATTCATAAGATTACCTAATTCAAATCCATGCAGTTTGGTGAGTGTTGAAAATGTGGAATGAAGGAAACTAATGTGGCCGGTGCTGACATGGGAGGGGATAGATTCTGTGAACAAGTATACAAACCTCACTCTCACAAGACATAAGAGAAATCATCATTTAAATTGCATAATCATGGCCATCTAATAAGCACGTCATAAGTGTTCTACTAGCTGCAACATTCAAATTTCATAACCAAGTATATCCAATTAGCATGTTTTAGATGTCCTGTTGGCTGCCCTAAGGTTTAGCATTCCAAGCACGTAGTTATACATATTTGAACTTTTTGTTGTTTCCTGTTGTAGTCTTTTGGTCCATGGTTTTTGCAAATATATACATCCACGAAAGCATGAAGGGAAGGGCAGTTTGCATATCAAATAAACAACTTTTCCAGTTTTGGTGTTCTAGCTGTTAGATTTTGATAACTATACAACTATTACAATAGGCTGCGTGAGGAAAGGCTGCACAAATTAGCAATTTCCATGCCGGCTGATGGCGCATCTTCAACCTCACAGATCCCAGAGTTTTGCCTGTGGACCTGGGCTCCACCATGAGCTTTTGACATGTATGTGAACTGTGAAATTTATTGCACAGGAGTTTATTTGTGCATGAAAAAAAAATCACATTTTTGGTCCAATTTCTCACTGTTAGTATTATTCCTAGCACACTTGTCATAATACTAATCTTCTGGTATGATCCACCACCGAAACCTTTATCATACCTCATAAAATTTAGCATTTGATGAAATTCTAATTAATATAAATTGGACCAAAAACATCAGATCTTTGCATACATTTAAATAATGATATTATCTGCACTTTTTCCTTTGTTGTTCTTTCAAACAAGCATTCCACACTGAACATTCATATCGAACAAATGTAGTGGATTACCATGTGTGCACCATACAACACTCAGCACCCTCTCATAGGAGCCTTTCTTCAAAACGTTGCATTTAGGTTGGCCTTGGAAAAACAATCTAGTACATGATGCAGAAGCAACAAGTAGTTATAGGGATATCTGTATGAAAGAATGAAGAGAAAAAGATTGGCATACCTTCCCTATATTTAAAAATTGCAAGTTTTGCTTGACAGTAGATGTGATCCTTCTGGAGCTTCATCAGGACTCTACAAGAACAGTACGATACTATGCAACTGAGAAAACAAGACAATGATAGGAAATGTAAAACACAACTTGAAAAGCTAGCAGCCAAATTTAGAAGAAAAATCACAATTTCACAAGACGTGTTTAATGCACTAGATCTCTTAGACAATTCAAACTACATCAAACCTATTTATGATATTGATATACCCGAGTATATCAATATGAACCGTGCATGAAGACCTGCATGGGTCCAGAATATGAACCGTGCAGGAAGACCCACACGGGCTAGCTTCCATGAGCAGATGGCACGAAACAGTTTACATATAATTTCAATTGTGCATTCACTTTGAGAACATCCCGACCGAGAACATCTCCAAAACAGTTTATACAAGACTTTAGCTATGGACTCACTTTGAAAACATTCCAACCAAGAACGTTCCCAAAACAATTTACATAGGCCTTCAGTCGTGCACTCAATTTAGAAAAATCCCCAAAATAGGTTGCACTCTAGGAACATCTATAATTGGGAATATCCCCATGACTTGGCTCTCGCTCTACGAGAACATCCCTACCAAGATAGACTCCTCTAATCTGGATCTCCAGCCGTTTCTGATAGCTACAGCTCCGACACAAAGCCGCCAATAAGCATCGCTAACAAGATAGCCTACAGTAATTGTAACGCACGACGAGCATCCAAACTGTGTTAGGAGTATAACATCCATGTTGTTGCCATTAGCGCCCGATATATCTCTGCAACTGAGTCGATCCTGAGTCTATGGCGGCCCACGTGGACACCAACCTCCGCCAATATAAAAAGGTAGGTGAGTCCTAGCAAAGGTGAGCAACCTTCTCCACCTCTTACACGTGCACGAAAAGCTTTCGTCCATTTCCTTCATATCTGTGTTTATTTAACTGTTCGAGGGGTCACATCGACCATCGCCAAAGCCCACTAATGTGTGTTGACATGCAAGTCCTAGAGTTGCGCTTGCGGCAAGAAGTGAAGACTCTATCGAAAAGGACTTGTTCGAGTGTGGAAGACTGCATCGCATCAAATTAGCGCTGTTTGTGGGAAACAGAGTAAAGATAAAGATAGTGAGTATAAGGAGGACCATGGCGGATCCTCACAGCGAAGGGTCAAGGAAGCAGAGGTAACCCATCTTCTAACCATGTTAGAGACTATGAGAAGCCCCATTTCATGGGAATAGCTTACACGCTTTATCGCAACCAGAATGGAGTAGGAACTCTGATGCAATAGCATCCAACAGTACGGTCAATTCTTATCTCATGACACGACCTTGTTTCCTTCTAGGTTATGACATAGAGCAATTAAGGTCTCCAACAAAGATTTCAATACACCCATGGACCCTTGGCCTAAGCACACTTTATTTCGAGCCTTGGCGAGGAAAATTCAAGCCCTTCAGTAGCTAGTACGACTTGACCATGCCCCCTGGCACAGGTGTGCTTCATTTGAATCGGAATGAAATGAAAATAGAGTTCTCAGAGATCACTACAGCCTGGTCGTCCCTAAGGGCATGATCGTGTCCCTTTCTGGGACTTGACAGCCTGTTCCAGTAAAGGAACAGGGCCTGGCCATGGCACATCGTGCGCCATAGCTCGATTAGGGTTTGTTTTGCTATTTCTTTCTATTCGTTTTGAAATTTTCTATTTGTTTCAAACTTTTCTCAATTCCTAGGCTATTTAAACAAGGGTTAAGGCCCTTGTGATGGCATCTTGTTTTGGTTTTAATAAAGTTTCTTTTGTTTAAATCTAGAGGCGGCTCCTCTTTGTTTTGCGAATTCCCTCCTTCGATTTTCTATATCACCCTCTATTCGAACGCCACACACAGAAGGATTATCATCCCGCTCCCTCTGCATTACACTCCGACGTGGTTGAGTCATGCCTACCACTAAGGAAGAAGTAAAAGCACCGATCAGGGAGGCGCTTACAGCTAATCCCACGATGCAAAGTGCAAGAGGAGTGGCCTCCGCTTCTCATACTAAGAGAAAGCCAGCAAGCCCGGTCCCGTCGTCTCCAAAGGAGATTGTTATGCAAAAATACCTTTCTCGACAAACATACTAGAGAAGGGGTTGCTATCCAACTTTTGATCACCCCAAGTGAATAAATACAATGACACCACAGATCCTAAGGAATATTTATGTCCTTTTGAGAACGTGGCTCTTCTCTACCAATATTCTTAAGGAGTTAAATGTGAGGTCTTTCTCACCAAATTAGTTGGGCCAACTCAATAGTGGTTCAACACCTTACAGCTCGGGTCCATATAGTCCTTCGATGACTTTGCTACATTATTCTTCATCATTTCTCCAGTTCAAAGAGGTATCCACCTACTCCTTTGAGTTTATTTAATCTAAAACAAAAATTGTAGGAGCCTCTACAGGAGTATATTTCGAGATTCACATAGATTATGTTGAAGGTTCCCTCGATTGCCCCAAAAATCCTGACTGGAGCCTTTGCACAATGTACCTAGGACAGGGACTTCTTTCGATCCCTAGCTAATCAACCCATGCGGGATTATGATGAATTGCTCGCCAGTGCAAAGAAGTATATGAATATGAAGGAAACACAGAAAGTGCGTCAAGATACACAAGGGACTCAACTAGTATAAGCGGCAGAGCACTTACCTTACCCATCTATGAGTGTCCAAGAAGCAAGCGATGCAGATTTGTGAGGAACAATAATTGTTGAGGAGACCGCCCAGTCAGAACAAGAGCCTCAACATCCCCGAGAGGCTACCTACTGTTCTTTCCATCAAGAATGCAAGCATGACATGACACTCATGATTGCCAGAAGCTTGACTAGGAGATTGAAAGATTCATCGACATACATCTGCACATGCGAGTGATGTTGGTGGCTACTACAGCATACTAATCCCCACCTAAGCGACATCCCACAATGTGACCCTGACCGGTTTCGGAGAAGCAGGAACACCGAGGGCAGAACCTTTCCAGCTAGAAGGAGACTAGGAGGGGAGCAAGCTAATAGTAACCAACCCAATTGAGGAGTTATTCACATGATCTTGGGTGGCACTATGAATGGAGACTCTAATCGGGCTAGGAAAAAGTGCAACAGCGAAGAGTGTATCATTGTGGAAGAACCGTCAACCCAGATGAGATCAATCCTTGGCTTTGGTTTGTAAGACTTAGAGGGAGTGATGATCCCCCATGATGAAACCTTGGTTATTCAAGCCACAGTTGCTAATTTTAATGTAGTTCTAGCTTTCATTAACTCGGGAAGTGCAATTGATACTCTCTTTTGGGTAGCAGCCAAGCAAATAGGGATAAAACTAAAGATTTACAGCCTATAATGACACCGCTCTTTGGATTTTCCAGGTACATTGTGCAATCACTTGAACAGATTAAGTTGCTTGTCTCTCTCAGGGAGGAGCTGAGACGGTGAAACCCCTTGACTACTTTCACCATGGTGGAAGCACGCTCATCATACAACATTATTTTAGGTCACCTGGTCCTTATCGCTTTCCAAGCCGTGGCATCTCTGTATCATTAAAAAAATTAAGTTCTCAGTGGGAGCCAAAGTGGGAGAAGTTCAAGGAGACTAGTAGGCTTTCAAGAAATGTTATATAGAGATGATCTGCACAAATCAAAAAAGGTCCCAACCCAGAACCGATTCAAAGGAGACAAAGAGCCAATCAAGGGAAGTCCAAGTAGTACAAAACGGGAATCCTGCCTTATTATCCCAAGAGGAGATGAAGATAGTAGCAGTGGTGCCCGATTAGGCAAAGAAAACCACTTGAGTCTCCAAGGAACTCTCACTCGAGCTAAAAAAGGCATTGGTCAGTTGTCATATTCGAAATTGAGACATCTTTGCATGGTCAATGACAGATTTGACGGGCATCTCACCAAAGATAATGGAGCATCGCTAGCATATTTGGCCCATGGCCCACCCTATGAAGTAGAAAAGGCGACATGTTGGTCAAGAGAAAGAAATTATTATTAGAGGAGGTACAAAAGCTGTTGGAGGTCGGACATATCCGAGAGGTACACTTCCTGACCTGGCTCTCTAATGTAATTTTAGTACCTAAACCTTCAGGGAAGGTGAATCTGTGTGAACTTTCGAGACTTAAACAAGGTTTATCCTAAGGATTGCTATCTTATGCTCCGCATTGACCAATTGGTAGACTCTACACCGAGACATCAACTTATTTCAATGATAGACGCTTACCAAGGGTATCACCAGATCTCGTTGGCAGAGGCTAATCAAGACAAGGTTAGTTTTGTCATGGCAAATAGGACTTTTTGCTATGTGATCATGTCATTCGGCTTGAAGAATGCGAGGGCAACATATCAAAGGCTAATGAATAAGATGTTCACATAGCAGCTCGAGCATAACATGGAAGTACACGTTGACAATATTCTAGTTAAAAGTCTTTATCTCGACTTGGAGGAAACTTTCGCTACCATTAGAGAGTATGACATAAAGTTGAATTTAAAGAAATATAAGTTTTAGGTTAAACGAGGCTGATTTTTAGGATACATGGTAACTAAATGAGGAATGAAAGCAAACCCTAAAAAGATAAAAATTGTACAGAAAATGTAGTCACCACGAAATATATAAAGAGGTATAACGATTGGTGGGGCAGATCATGGCCTTGTCCCATTTCATCTCCCATTTAGCAAATTAGGGTTTACTTTTCTCAAGATCTTGCAAAAAGGTTCCCATTTTTGGTGGGATGAAAAATGTAAGAAGGCTTTTTAGGAACTGAAGAATTACTTAACAAAGTTGTCGGTTGTAGCTAAGCTCCACCCGGCAGAATAA
>JBAMHZ010000112.1:3007822-3017831 GCA_037177395.1 Alpinia galanga | reverse complement strand
GCTTATCTCTCATATAAAGAGGTCGTTGGAGGCTAGGAAAAGGTATGCTAAAATCACTATGCCATCTTGAGTCTTCTTCTCCTTCTTCGAGATTCTTCTTCTTCTTCTTCTTGAAAAACCAATCGGCTCTTACTGAGGAAGGGCCGTAAAACCGGGAACCCCCGGTGGTTGTTTGATCGTGTGTTACCTTGACAGGAGAAAGGAGACCAAGACACTTACTGTTACTGCTCGGAGAAAGGAGACCAAGACACTTACTGTTGCTGCTCAGAGAAAACTCATCCTTCGGACCATCCGAGGGGAAAAAAATCCGGGCAACATCAATTATTAAACTATATCTCAATAAAAAATTAAACTCCAGTACTAAATGTACTAAATGTCTTTTTATCTTTACCGTTACACTGTGCCTTAAGGCACAGTAACTTTATTTTATTTTTTTAAAACTGTGAATCAAATATGACCTTAATAAATTGAGAATCAAAACGTCATAACAGCCTTCCGAACGTTCTCTGTCTACCCTATTTAAGACGTCCGGCCTGTTTACGTCTGGACTGCGCCAGCCGACTCCACTGAAACTCAAGGATTTAAATCTCTTCCGTCTCGGATTAAGTTCATGTCAACTTGTAGCAACTGTGATTAAGTGCGGTTGTACTGCCGCGTATGTTTTTTTCCGATAAAATAAAATTTTTGACACGTTAAACAGTTGAATTTACAATGATTATTTTTTAATTTACTCGGCTAGATAACTGATTAAATTTTTTATAAAATCGAATTCATCATTCTCAAATTAACTTTGAATTCCTGCAGGGTCCCGAACTACTTTCGTAATTCCAACACCAAGTTACCCTGCAGACTGCAGCAATGACTGGCACTGTGGAAGTTCAGAAACAATAAAAGAGGTGGTCTTCGTCAAGCAAACTGGTTCCAATAATTGTCAATTCTTCATCGCCGGCTAGTATTTGGACACTTTTACAGGAAGATAAACACAGCAAACATATCACAAACAAAAAACTTGAAATATATGGAGATTCTATGGGCGGGCAGGAAGAACAGTTGCGGATCTTCGACTCTTTCTAGCTTGAGTTTTGCTTGCGTGAATGGAGGAAGAAGCAGCCAGCCAATTTCCTGAAACAGCGTCAAAATCGCTATGGATTCAGCTTTACTGTATGTTCACCGTTTTCTCTGTCGTCGAGATATTCAAACTATCTACATGAAATCAATCAGAAGATCGCTTACTTGCTTATGCTGCAGCTACTGTTGGCGCTTGCGCTTCTAGTCGACTCGCCCCCTCCCTGCCCTTCCTGTCGACTCTCTCCTCTCTCACCATTTGATGCTCCAGATGTTGAGGAAGACGGGGAAACAAACACAAACCTCTCCTTTCTTCCGCTCGAGGATAGCGGAACGATCCACTTGAGAAAGCCAACTCCAATGTCCATGCTCTGGCTCCGTGCCCTCCTCTTCTTCGTAGCCTTCTTTCTTCCCTCCCAGCTCCTACTCTTACGCTCTGTGAAGTCTCTTTTCTCGCTTTGCTTCTCCTGCATGGCACTTCCAATCATCTGAGGTAGCTCCACCAAATCCCTGAGCGAGAGCTCGAACAAGGCCTGTGGGACGTCTCCGAGCTCGTCGAGGATGCTGTGCTGGCACTCGGTGGCCATGGTGAGATCGTTCGAGTCCCCGTTAAAATCTTCACTGCATGCTCTCGGCTTGATGTCGCGATCGGAATCAGTGGCTGAGACCTGTTGGAGAGAAAGCATAGTGGGCGGATAACTAGAACAAGGATCGACAAATTACAACTGGCAAGGTCGAAGATTATATATATAACTCCCAAATTGTTGATCTGTGTTTTCTGGGATGCTTGAAAGATTGAAATATTTAAGTCGTCCATGGTTTCCGGATCAGAACGTACGCAACACAAGTTACCTGGTCGTTAATTTATTCGTTTATGGGTCGCTCTTACTTACAGACTTCTATTACCAATACCGTGCACTAGAATGTGGGGCGACGGCTGTTGTGGATATGGATTAATTTAATCGCTAGGAGACGACGCTTTCAGCAGATCTTTTTGCGAGTCAAATATAGAGGATCAATTTTAAATTATTAAATTATTATTTGCACAGGGCTTATTCAAACGGCTAATGTAACTGTGTTAAAATTTAAAAAGTCAAGAGGTCGATTTTTGGATTTCACTGTTAGGTTATTGATGATTCTATATTTTTTTGTATTGACTGTCTTATATTCCTGATTTATTTTTCCTTATATATAAGAACAGTACTGAAAGAGTATTAATACGACAGTTCCAAATTTTGTTTAGAAACAATCTTCTGACAAAACTTTGAAACAAGATAAAACAGCAATACATAGTGCATACCATACCATGAGATACACGTACCATCAATGTCTACATGGACATTGCTTTTATTATTATTATTATTTGATTATGGCAGCAAGTCCTCTTTTATTGAGTATTATTTTCCATGTATCACAATGTATTATATTACTTAAATCATAAATATGATAATCAATTAGTCTTCTCCTTCAAGCTACACCATTTTGATCCAATGAGCCAGAGCCAAACATAATGTATTAGACAACAATTCATTCTCTTTGCGAAATCTAGCAAATAGAAAGTGTGTGTGCATTCTTGGTGTATTTACCATAGCATTCTCATCCCCTATGTGATTTCACGATCCTGCGACGGGTTAATAGAACACCAACCAGAGTTATTTTATCTAGCTTGATACCACTCCTTTGCATTTCTCTGAAGACTTTTCGGGATTGTAGACCTCCTAATCCAATATATGATATATCGTATTCCAAGCAACCGAGTCCTTTGAAGCCATTGCATAGAAAACATTAAGGCCATTCTCAATCAAACCCGATTTGGCATACGTGTTGTTGCTGGCCGAATGATCCAAAGGGAGAGAGGGGCATGTTCGCATGCACGGAGTTTGAGTCCAGGAAGATCGCCTGAAATAGAATAGAAAAGAGTTACGGGGGGCACCGAAGGAGCTCCGGCGACGCCACTCTGACGTTCAAGTCAGGGAAGATACAAGCCATGAGCTATAAAGAGGGGAAGGAGTCGAAATCCCCCACCTGGAAGGCCGTGAGCTCCTATATATATCACGGTGTGCTGACAATCGGGTGTCCGGACAGAGGCATGCCCTGACAGCAGCATGTTGGCGGCCTGATCTGACAGCGATCAGGAGTATAGAATACCATGCCCTCATTAATGCACTCCTTGTGAGGGGACACCCCTCCATAAATGATGGGGGCAATCAACAATAAAGATCTCATACCTCATTCTTGTCAGGGATAGGGGCCCTTAGTTGTCGGACCATATGGGGCTTGACAGGATCCTGACTGGAATATATGAATATAGAAAGAGGCCGGCCTGCTGACTAGACATCCGAGATAAACATCTTACCGAGACATAAGAGATGACCTCCTGCCGAGGCATAAGCATACGAGCTGGTCTCTTGCCGAGACATAAGAGAAGACCTCCTGCCGAGGCATAAGTATACGAGCTGGTCTTCTTGCCGAGACATAAGAGATGACCTCCTGCCGAGGCATAACTATATGAGCTGGTCTTCTTGCCGAGACATAAGAGATGACCTCCTGCCGAGGCTTAAGCATATGAGCTGGTCTCTTACACCATAACCGGACCAAACTAAACCCTGATCAGGCTAACCCCACCGTCTTGAACGGATCAGGTCGTGAATAGTTTCCGACCATATCACGTGTCAAGCAACGAAGTTGTGGCAATCATATCCATCCCAGAGCACGTTTTACAAACCCAGCAATGTATTTATGCGCCGAGCTCCGTTGATGAGCAACAGACCTTGAATTGATAATGGTAGCAAAGGCAAACTCTGTTGGCTTGATGTACTTCCTCAGTGCTACCACAAAAAGCATCAGAGCTTCATCCTCAAGGCCACTACGAAGTAACTGGTGAAAATTGACTTGCAGAGAACTGAATCGCATCTTGGCATTTCATGGAACACCTGAACCGATTTATCCAATCTGCGACATATGGAATACATGTCAATAACAGCACTAGAAATTGTAGAATTGGAAAAGAAACCCATCTTGAAGCAGTGTGCCAAGAGTTGCTCACTCTTAGCCAAGTCCATAAGCTCAGCACACAATATTTAAGTATACTCGATGCAGTGAACTTATCAGAAGAGAACCCAGCGATCCACATTGCGTGAAAGTGCTGGAGTGTTTCAGTGCTATAACCAAACCTACTATATGCTGAAATAATCAAGTTCCAAGAGATGAGATCAACATCATCCATGGCATGAAAAGCATGGTTAGATAACATATCCTGTGAGATGTAGTATTCAATACACATTAATCAGTGAGTTACAAGCATGGCATTCGAGTAACTTAATCCAAAGCCAACAACCAAGCCGTGCACTAGCTTGACTTGACGAGCTGAAGCAGCAGCAATGGACAACGTGAAAGAACTAGCTTTAACGCCAAACTCCCGTATCCAGGAAAGAATCTCAAATGCCTTAACTATGAAACAGGCGGAAAAATAGCCCAGAATGAGCAAATTCTAACTCACCACATCTCGTTTGGGAATTTTGTCGAACAGTTCATGAGCAAAATAAAATTTGATCCCCACTAAGAAGGAGGCTCTGAGGCTGGAATAGAGGTTGAGAAGGCGGTTCACGAGGAAGGTCTGGTAGTGGAGGTTGGACTCGACGAGGCTCCACTCTCTGGTGTCTTCTTCTTTAATGAATCTCATTTGTGCAGTAGTTTTTTCATTGAGCCAATTAAAATTTCAACAGATGTGGACTAACTTTGATTTTCTGTCACACCGATTGAACCAATCAGTGTTTGATCATGCTTGCAAAATCAATTAAATTGCCTACAGTTTGTTTAGAGTGCAATTATCCGAGTTTGTTCCTCTACCAACATCTTTGCCTTTTAAGTTGTACTACTTTTTACCAACCAGATCCTTGTGATCCATAATATGGTGAAACCTTAATCTCTTGCCATTATATGATCATATCTGTAAACCAATTCAGCAGATTAAGCAGGCACTAGACATGATACTGAGATCATTCATGTAATCATGAATCCGCACATTTGAAGGGAAAATATTCACGAAGAGTATCTCTAGGGGTTTACCTTATTCTGTTTTTGTTAAAAGCAACCTCCTTCAAACTACTCAAGCTGACTTGCAACTTTGGATTAGTTACTTCAAACTTAACTATCAATCCAACTGTAACCAGGACTCTTACTGATCTTTCTGTCAAGCATCATCTGCCTAAAGTGCGTGGAACTCTCCCACTCCCCACGAGCAGCATATATGCTAGATAACTGCAAGAACGGGCCTGCGCCCTGAGGATTATGCACAAGTAACCTCTCTGCTACTTTACTTCCTAAAACCTCATCGCCATGAGCCTTGCAACCACCCAGAACTGATGTCCACATACTAGCATCAGCCTTAAAGGGCATAGCATCAATGAACTCGATAGATTCTTTGAGACGACCTGCACGGACCAACAAATCAACCACACATGAATAATGCTCAACTACTGGTTCAACGCAATACTCCACTTTCATCCTATGGAACCATCTTAATCCTTCTTCAACCAATCCACAGTGGCAGCAAGCTGAAAGTACAGCGATAAAGGTTACTTCATTTGGGCTGACACCAGCAGCATTCCTCAACATTTCAAAGAACTCGAGCACTTGAATTGCATATCCATTTGAAGCGTACCCCATCAGCATCGAGTTCCACAAAGCCACATCATGGTTTTGGACACTGTCGAAAAGCTTCCTTCCTTCAATTACCTTGCCACATTTGCAATAGAGGTCAACAAGTGCAGAAGCAATGATCAGATCAGTGACTATGCCAATCCGTGTAGCAAGGGCAAAAAGCTGTTGCCCTACAGCAAGGGCACAAAGGCTAGCACAACAACTAAGTGCACTGGCTATAGCTACCTTATCCAACTTGAGATCAAGACGATGCATGTCAATGAATAGCTCTAGTGCCTCGATAGGACGGCTATTTTGGTTATAACCGACAATCATTGAATTCCATGATATAATATTCTTGCACGAAATCATCTCAAATATCCTTCTTGCTTCGTCAACTTGATCAGAATTTGAGTAAACATTGATCAGTGTGTTTAGAAGTATGGTATCATGTACCCCAAGATCTTTGAAAACTTTGCAAGCATCCTCCCAAATCCCACACTTGGAGTAAGAGTCTATAAGAGCACTTGCAACGATTAAGTCTTCGACGATACCCTGCTTGCAACCACAAGCATGCATCTGCATTGCATGCTTAGGAATACCAGTGCTGGCGCATGCACTGAGAACACTAGCAAAAGTAGATGAATCTGGCACAACTCCCCCACAGATCATCCACTTGAAGAGTTTTAATGCTTCGGCTCCTTGATTAGCAGATGAGTATGCATTAATGATAGAATTCCACAAAACAACACCAGGCTTCTTCCTCCCATCAAATATGCTTCTTGCTTCATCTAATCTTCCACAGTCTGCGAAGCCTGATATCAAGGCTGATAAAGAAAACTCATCTGGCTCCGGCATCAACTCCAAAACTCCATAAGCACTATCAAGAGACTCACACTTGGCATACATGTTGACAAGGGCGCTTCCCAGAACAGAGTCCAAATCAACCTGGCAGATGACAATTCGGGAATGAATCTGCCTGCCATAATCATACGCCAAACACTCTGCACAAGCACTCAAAAGAGTTGCGAGAACAAATTTGTCGCCACCTGATAACGACATTCTATTAAACCCCGACCAAACCTTTTTAAATAAGTTAAAAGCTTCTCGAGGCTGCCCGCGACGGATATACGCATGGAGAACTGCATTACTGGCAACATCGTCCACGTCAGGCATTTCCTCAAGCAAGCGGCGAGCATCGTGCAAGTCGCCACACCGCGCAAGGCCAACGATCATGGCGTTCCACGAGAAGGTATTCTTGCAGGGCATCGAATCAAACAGCTGACGTGCGTGGTGCGGTTCCTCGAGCTTGAGATGGGCGTCGACGAGGGAGTTCCAAGAGAAGCAGTTCCTGCGAGGCATTTCGTCGAAAACCTTCCGCGCGTCGTCGACGCTTGGGCTGCAGAAGGTGTACATCTGGAGAAGGCAGTTGGAGAGGTAGAGAGAGGAGCCGTGACCGCACTTGAGTAGGATCTGGTGGATCTGCCTTCCTCGAGAGAGCGAGCAGTGAGTGCGGCATGCCCGAAGCCATCGGGCGATGAGGTGCAAGTCGGTGTTCATGGGAGCGAAACCTCATCGTTGAATAGCAGAGTAAAGGAGTGGAGGAGGAGGAGAGAGGTCGGGGCGGCCCGGCCACAGCGCATCTCGTGCCGACTCGAGGATTCTCACGTTACGGCGGCGCCGCCCGCAGCGATCAAAATAAAGGAACAATATTAGGAACCGTTACGTTGCATGAATTGATTGGTATTTCCGACCGTAAAATCTTAACCGCCGTTTCAATCTGAACCGTTGATCCTCTTTTGATCAATTCGGCAATCCACTGGTCATGTAGTTTTAAAATTCAACAATTTCTAATATTAGTTAGAGCATCCAAATGATGTCCCCACGAGAGGGCCTCGTGGCTAGCGCAGCAGCAGAGTTGTACAATAGAGTAAGGGTCAATCCTCGAAGGTTGCAAGCTTTTTCGGGGTGTCTGTCCTCCTGCTGTGTTAGCTCTTGGTTGGGCACAAAGTGCTCCTCGTGATTTATCTCCTCCGTGTTGGCTGTGGGACTGGTTGGCGGGGGCGTTGAGGGCGAGCGAATCGCCTTTTGCACAATTAATCTAATCGTCATCATCTAAGATTATATCAAATATAAAATTTGATATAATGATGGTCTAACTCCCTTGAGTGTGTTAAACTTCAAACTTGACACACTTTTGACTCTAGCCTAATGTGTCAATCATGATCAATTTTCAAACCTTTATTTCCATTGGCACATCTTAAAATCTTTTAGGATATAACTCTAATCTAATTTTTAAAGTATCACTATATCTCAAAAATACTCTAAAGTGTCAACTCTACTATGGTTAGGTTTACTACCTTTCCATTCTAAGTTGACACACCCTATACCCATTTAGTGTGAAGGGATCACACTCCTAGGAACCCAAAACTATTAGAACTCCTTGGGTTTTCTAGATATTTACTAGGGCTAACCTCCATTAATACCTTCTTAATGACTCTCCTAGGCTTCTTGGAAGCCTTAGTCATTTTGGTCTTATCAAGGTCAACTCTAGGGATAGCTTCCCTTATAACCTTGACATTTCAAGACTTTAGACTAGTTCCATAGCTATATAAAATATTATGATAGGAAGACATATCTTTCTTGGACTTAAGTTTGTATCCTAAACTCTTCTTGTCCTTAAATGATTTTTGCCTATCCAAATTTAATCTTTTACTTTTGACCCCTTAAACGTATTTTCCTTCTTTTTAAGGGTCTTCTCCAATTTATCAAGTTTTGAACTCAAAACTCAATTTTCTTCCTCTAATTTCTTAATTTTTATTGTCCATCACTTCTTTGGACATTCTTCTTTTTCCTAGGTATATGTCTATTCTTCTTAGGGTTATTACCTAGAATTTTTTTTTATCCTTTTCATCCTTAGATAGGTTGGGTTTACCTTGAGAAACACTAACGCTCTCCTTAGGTAATTTAGTTTTTATGCTAATAAAACTAGAATTATCCTTAGCCTTAAGATTATGATGTTGAGAACCTAGATATAAATCTTATTACTAGCATGCTTTTTATCATGAAATAAAGGAATTGCATTAAGACAATATACCTTAGGCTTTACCTTAGAAGCTCCCCCTACACTTAAGCTCTCTACCTTATCCTTCCTAGGGTGTCTCCCCCTTGGATATTGATTCCAGTAATGTCCCTTTTGATTGCAAGAGAAGCACACTATGTGCTCCTTTCTTTTGTGTACTAGAGTTTCAGATTCTTTTGGCTTCTCCTTAGCCTTTGGTGCCCTTGAACCTTCTTCTTGATTTTTCTTGGATATTTATTCTTGTCATGTCATTTTTTTCTACACTCAAAGCATATGATATGATTATTATCTTTAAGAATTAACCTTAAGTTACCTTCCTTGTTAAGGAAAATGTGGTCTTGTTCTTCATTGGATCCATATGTAGAGGTCTCCTCTTGCTCTGGTGTCAATGTTCTATCCTGCCCCTCAATCTTAGAGGTGAAGAATTCTTCCAACTCAGATGTTAAGCACCTCTCAACTTTCGAGTCTCCACACTCTTAAGATGATGAGCCTTCTTCTTTTTTCCTTAGACTCATCATCATCTCGGACCAAGTATGATTCTTAATGAAGCTTAGCAAGCTTGCTTCATAATATTGGTGCAATCAGCTAAGGTCACGATTGACTAAACTTGAGTTAGGCTCGAGTTGAGTTTTAATGTTTGACAACATGTGTTTAATCAAGTTGATCATGGAAAGTCCATGTATGGATACTTGGCAAGGGAAAGTCCAAGTAGTGAGACTTGATAAAGGAAAGTCAAAGAGTGGAGTCTTGGCAAAGGGAAAGTCCAAGTATGGATACTTGGCAAGGTAAAATCCAAGTAGTGAGACTTGGTAAAGGGAAGTCCAAGAATGGATTCTTGGCAAAGAAAAAGTCTAAGTGTGGATACATGGAAAAGAAAAGTCCAAGTATAAAAACTTAGCAATGGAAGTCCAAGAGCGTGGTTCTTGATAGTGGAGACCCGATAGCATGACAAAACTGATGGAAGCACTTAAAGGCTAGCACAAAGGATGACGATCATGGGCTCGGAGGCATCCTTGCAACGTGAGACTGATGGAAGTGACTTGAAGGCTGAGGTCTAAGCTAAGGGGTGGTGAAGTCCCAGAGGCTTTGTAATGCCCGTAAATTTCGTTATAAAGCTTTAAGATTATGTACTATAAGTTTAGGACTTTATCCCAAGTGTTTAGTAGGGTTTTTGGCAAGTTACAGGGCCATAAATAGCATCCCAGTCGAGTGACTCGACTG
>JBAMHZ010000112.1:2996749-3007722 GCA_037177395.1 Alpinia galanga | reverse complement strand
AATCTTGAGCCATTCGAGAGCGTTGTTGCCTCATTGAAAATTGATGACGTCTTTTGATTCTTATCTTTTTATTTTTCTGAAACTAGATCTATTCTAGGATATATTTAGTCTAAAATAACTATAGGAATTAAAAGTAGAATCTAGCTCAAACATTGAAATATCAATATGTTAGATTTGCTTTCCCTTCGGATTTTCAAGCTAGCAAGGTATATTAATTGTTGCAGGGCTATTTCAGATCAATTCCATTGTATTTAAAGAGGGATAAATCATAGTCACTATTGGTTATAATTCAAAAATAGAATCATGAGTATTTAAATTTAAAGTGGATAATATTAGATCAAGATTATTATTGTATTAGAATTTAATTTGATCGAGTCCAATCATCATTTTGATGGACTCGAATAAATTATAAAAGTTATAATTTATTAAAATTATAGTGAAAAATAAAATACTTTTGTGATTATAATATTTAATTTGATCTAATACATATGTTGCGGTGTCATCGAATACAAAAATTACTATAAACTTGATTAGCGAGAAAAGGTTTGGAGGTTTAGAGCGTAAATATTCCAAGGTTGAAAATACGCTCTTTTTTTTTTTACATGGTCTGCTATTCAATTCCTATTAATAATACCTAAATAACCAAAATCTTATGACAAAAGATGTTCGCGAACTATAAAAAAAAAAAGGGTTAATTTCAAGGATTTTATTTATTTTTAATAAATTAGGTATCTAAATTTTACATTACGATCAATTTCACATAAATTTTTTATCAATACTGTTATAATTTCACGGTGAATAAAAAACATCAAGTCAAAGTTAAGTTGATAGGGAACAACTTGGCAGGAATACAAAAATACTTAGTCAAAATAAAGTGGCTTGGCTTAAGATAAGATATGTCAAGTTGATGGAGAATAATTTAACGAGAGGAGAAGTTGTTGAGCTAAAATAGAACGACTCGACTCAGGATAAAATATATTAAACTGGTTAAGAATAGCTCGGTCAGAAGATGAACACTGAACTAGGTAACACCAGCTCAGGAACATTATATTGAGCCAATGTGAAATGACTTAGCCAAAGAGGAAAGGAGCGCTTAATTGAAGAAGGGTAACTCAATTAAGTGAAAAAAGCTCGGGGTCCAAATGAAACGACTCAGTATAAAAGAAGAGCCTTCGTCCTTTGCAGAGAGGACCACAAAAGAGATTCTTGTTTATAAGTTGTTAGAGTTTGTGCTTATAGAGCTACTAAAAAGTCAAGAGACCACCATACGCATATTATAATAATAATCAAACGATGATACCTCATGTCAAAAAAAAATACTTTTTTAAGAATTATATTATTCTCCTAACAGAGAAGCGTCATCGTTTGTCATATGATATCCTCACGATTGACCTCAATACAAGAGATATTTCCTATCAATTAGATGAGAGGCGTCGTTAAAAAGATCATGGAGAAAAAAAAGATAATTCATCGCTGATATAAAAAAGAGGATTGAAAAATCATTGTTTAGGAGGACTAGTGTTACTTCATTCTCTATTTTCTTCTTCTTCCTCGATCTTTATTTTTCTTTCATAAATAAACTCTAACTTAGACATTGAAGAGCCGTTAGTCGGAATATTGATGACTATCTGATCTAGCATTAACTTTGGTAGGAAATAAGATAAAAAAAAATCTTTACTATTAAGGCTTGAAGAGAATTAATCTTTCTATTATCTCAAAGAACTAAAAACTCTTAAGTTTCATCAACAACTAGTATTAAAGTAAAATTTAAAAAATATAATTGAATTTTGACAGACAATCTATTAAGTATGTATCTCTATTTCATCGGTTGCCAATGCATCGTGTGCCCTGGAAGGCAAGTTAAAAAAATTGTTTATGATATGGCGTGAATGAATGGCAGCAACTAAAGCATATGTGCACTGCTCCTAACTCAAATCTAAATAGCATATAATTATATATGTAGTTAGCATGTGCACACATGATTCTCTATATCCTGCGCTTCACATGAATCTCACCCGCTCTCGATTTGTTTCGCACTGAATCTATTAAAGAACACAGCCATGGATTACATCCATTTCCCCCCTTATTATTATTATTATTATTTTTAGTTCTTTCGACCATCCTATTTCTAAGTTAACTTATCTACGGCATCTACATTATCTTAACCTCAAACTACTTTTGCTGTGCCAATCTATTGGCCTACATTTATTGGTTTAACCGACTCGATTGGCATTCCCAACCCTATCAACAACATGCTTGATTGATTATTCAATCAACCTGACTAATCCAACCGTGCACTTGGCTCGAACAACTTGACTAATTGGAATTTGATACACCAATTGTGTCTCTTGACTAGCCCAATCAACTTATTTGGTTTTATTTACTTGCTCAATCTACATTGTTGGGGAAATTTTTTTAATGAATTTAGGTAGATGGAACCACTTATTTTGGCATGGCATGGCATACCTAACTGATACACTAGTCCAATTTACTTGGCTCGATTATAGTTGATCCACCTTGAAAACATAAAAACATTGCTTGACCTAACTACCCCCAATTAACTATTAGTGTTACTGTGCATGGCGACGGTTGTACAACCATCACGAGACCAAAAGTCTCTTGTGCAACCAATTCATTAACCGTGGAGATAAAAAGATCGATCTCCAGTGGTTATGCAACCATCGGAAATGAAGAGTCTCCGGGATGTTTTTAAAAGATTGCATCCAGGCTAAAAAAGGAAAACATAAGCAAAAACAAAGGGTGGTGTAAATAACCAGCGAGAGAATATCCAAGGCTCTATCGGGATTTGGTTGTGAACCAAGAAAGGTTTTCCGGTTATGTACTGTGATTATTCTTCAAATAACAAGATTATTTCCGAGGAACAAATCGAAGTATAAGATTTAGATCGGCAAATTCACTGTAAATTATTTACATCTCATGTATGATTTGAAGAATATAATTCATGCTATGGTTAAACCAACATTAACCCACTTAATGAGTCTAATTCACCTAACACCGCTCGTACCTTGTCTACGTAGCTCCCTTGCTTAACTTGAGTGGTCTATTTGGCTCGGTTAATTAGTTGCCTCAGCCTATTTGAGTCAATTTGATCAATCCCCTCAACTCGATCGAATCATCCATCAAGCCCAAATGACTCTCTCAGTCCAACCAACCTAACTTATACCCTCAACATGGCTGCTTTCCCAATCTATTAAGCCTATATCCAATCGACTTGGTTCAGCCAACCCATTCACCCAACTCAATATTCCACTAGCCCAATTTGCCTAATCCACCTTTTCTAACTACCCTTAATTTCAAATTGCACTCGTCATATTTATCTCAATTTTAGTTTTTAAATGATCATATATGCTTTATAAACAAGTATTAATTATATACTTGATAGAGATAAAAAAAAAAAGAAACTATTAATTAAAAAGCAAACCATAGGAGAGGATGGAACCATTCTTATTTCATTCTACTAATACATATTGCAAATGCAATCTTAGCAGCTAGCTAATACAGAACTCAACAATCACAGATGCTTGGATCAAAGTGTAAAGTCAGAAAAGAGAAAACTTTGCTGTGTTCAATCATTATCAATCATCCATGGAGATATATAATTGAGCATGGAAAGTTCCACCACTTTGCAAATATTCTACTAAATGATGAATAAGAACATATTCTAATGCATCTTGCCTCACCTATCAGATTGCCCGGGCTTAAAAATAAAGGCAAAAACTTGGGATGCGAGTTCAAAGTTTGTATCAGACAATTTGGCCTAACCACAAGACAACTTGCATTCTGATTACCAAAGTTCTGTTTATATGCATGACTTTAATCCATTTATTACCTGCTTACTGTTCATAAAGAAGCACATGCAATGTCTCGAGTAGAATCAGTGATGAGGCAACTGAAGAGGAAAGTGTTTTCTTAATTAGCATGATCTGTAAAGAGACACGATCGAGGCCACATTTATAAAATTTAATAAGGCTAATATGATCCATGCATGCATTAAACAAATACCTCTATAATCCTAGTGGACTCGAGAGTCTTACCTTCATATAATTTTGTTCCAGTTTTCAGCAAGGTATATAAAATTAATTAATTTCTTCTTAATTATATTAGGATTTTATGTTGAAGTTTCTGTGAGCATAATTATAAGTAAACTTAATTATTCTATCCTAGTGATACGATCAATTATTGTATCTAGTGTTTAGACATTAATTAATATGGAGATCTACATATATCCTGACTTTAATGCTAAACGCCATAATAATATAATATGGAAAATAAGAAAGGAAAGGGCATTAGAGATGTCCCAACTCCTCTATAAATTATATAACTTTGAATTTTGAATGCCAAAACCCTATGAAATAGTTCTTTATGTTATAAAGAGTGGATTCTTTTTCGAAGAGTAGACTATAAGAAAGACTTGATCTTCTATTATATTCTCATATATATATATATATATATTCAAATGAATTTTATCATTGTTAATTAATCAAAATATTTATTGATCATCTAAATATATATTTATACCATTTTTGATATTCATCCTTGTATATCTCCACATTATCTTAAAAAAAAATTATGTTTATAATTATCATATTTTGCTCGTGTAGTCAAATTATGGTTTAATATTTAGTTCTATGTAATGTAATAAATCTAATTAATTGTCATTTTATACTAGTTTACTTTAAATTTTAGAGATATCTTATCAGTATGTGAATTGTTTTCATTTCAATTATGATGCCATTTCTATCAATTCTTTTTTTATAAAACAATTTTAGATACATAAAACTCTGAATAAAAATGAAATATATGGTTAATTTTGAGCTATGTAAAATATAAATACCAAAAGAAATTCGGTTTAGGAATATTTTCAAATAATTGTTGGTGTTTGTGCAGAACTGCATGCAAGCTGTTTCAGAAACCAGTTGCTCTTGTTGCCCCCGGCAAACTGGACGGCGGAGTCATTGCTCTTAATGGTACCGTACTTATCTTATTGCCTGCGGGGAATGGGGAGCTATTAGTTTTTAGTTTACGTTTGTTTCGAATTCTCAACTCCGGCGAGAAGTCTGACAAACAGAACCTTCAAAATTTGGTAGTTCATTCTCCATCATGAAGTCAACAATCAACAGCTTGCACAAAGGCTCTGAAGAACAGAAAATGAGAGAGATTCAAGCACCACGCACCAACTGCAGTATAATTGTAGCTCTCCTAATTTTAAGGAGCAAGGACTGGACTGGGACAGCCCACGTCGTTCATATAGGCACCTACCGACTCTGGCAAGTTAAAGAAGATGATACGCCAAACCAATCACAGTGACTTCCTTCCATGGTGCATGGAGGCCAAGAGCACCTTGCTTGCTTGCCTACACGGGCACTGATTCTGATGGCCAATGAAGCTCAATGATGCGAGCGTTTGGTGGCTATAATTCAGGCAGCTCACCTAACTGCGTCCCCAGTATCCTGGAGTTGGTCAGGCTTGTGAGTTGTGACAGAAGCAGTGAGAAAGCGGATGAATGAAAAAATTCACCAACTCAAGCCCAGCAATAATCAAACTGCACATAATGAGAATCCGAGGTCGTTGGGGAGCATGCAAAGGGGATTGACTTGATTCCAGCCAAAAAGGTTGTCCATTTTTTATGATTCATAGCGTGGTAGGCGTACGTGCAAGCGAAGCGGAGGACAATAGAATACTGCAACTTAGCTTTTGGGAATCAAAGCAATGGAAGTAGAGAGCAGGCGTGGCCTCGGGAGAAGGTGGCCAGGTTAGCCTTGATAATAATGGAGGCAAACCTCCCTCGCATTTATAAGTAGCAGTTGGTTTGGTAAGGCAAGTCAAATTTGCTACTTGTTCTTCTTCTTCTTCTTCTTCTTCGTCTCCGTCGTCGTCTTCTTAATTATTCCTCCTCACGAATCGTTCTTCAGCGCGGGTCTTCGTGCTCTGTTTAGAACGGATAGTCAACGTCGAGTGATATCGGCAGCCTCCAGGTTCGTGATTTCCTTGGTGATTAGATTGTAGAATTCCCATTGAGAATTGAGATGGATGGTCCGATCGACCGTTCTCTGCACCTCGTCGTTCGTGCGGTAGCGGATCTTGAAGCTCCGCATGGACGAGCTTCCGTGCTCGTTGACAACTTGCTATTGCCGTGGAGGTTGGGATTTGATTGTTAGTTTTTCGAAAGAGATCGAAATGAGCGAGAGGTGATGAATTTGAGCGGATCCTTTGGAAGGCTGCTTTCTTGGGAACAAAACAAAAACAAAAAAAAACAAAAAATCTATGTTTTGTATACTATTGTGGAAATCTTTCAGTTCATCTGGTGAGCGTCAAGGTCAGTTGGCGTGAAACAGGGAGAGAGAAAAAAAAAAATCGAGAGCTTTTAATGGATTATTCTCTTATTATTATTATTTTGATCGGACACTTTCTTCTTGCTTGTGTTGCTACATTCCTAGTCAGATTACTTGGAACAGAATTTTGAACAAAAAAATTCTGCAATCCAATATAGCTCAGAAAAAAATTACATCGCACTAAGCAATTTACTCTGAATGGCGTTTGATTTCTCGACTCTTCTGTTCCTTAACCACTCTTTGTAGATCTTCTTCGATTAGGTAGATATATTTTTTCCAAGAAATTTCTTAACTTTGTGCTTTGACATTGTGCCGCAGATTTTAGACTAAGAAAAACAAAACTCGAGAAGACAGAGAGGTCGAACATTGAAAATGTTGCCTTGTGATCGAGTTTTCCTTGGAGATTTTGAGCTTCATGATGGCAGAGAAGACATCTTCTTCGACTCATTCGACTTCCTTGAGACTTCTTTGGACTCTGAACCATCCACATCTGACCTGGACAAGAAACCAGAGTTAGAAACGAGGAAGATTTCCAATGAATTTTTGGCAAAAGAATTGTCATCTGTTCATGAAAGATGTAAAAAATTCTTACGTGAAACAGGCTTTGACAAACTATTCTCAATGGAAACAGGATGCCCGGAAGAACAGAAAATAGGAATTAATGTTTCATTGCAGCAAACGGAAATGGTGATGATGCCGGATTCTTTATCAATCCCTGTCCGCTGTGAAGAGGATCATTCCATTTCTATGAAGACTGAAGGTACAGAAGCGACAATGCCCGACGAAATTGGCTCAAATAGGTCAATGTCATTGGACCAACAATTGTTGTATCCACCATGCATGCCTGGCGATGCGCACACTGATAAAGCTGCGAAAGGAAACAGAAACCAAAGAAAAAGAGGGTGGGCAAGCTTGTCGACGAAAAGGAGTGCTGGCGATTTGCTCAGAAACGATGACCTTCCAGGAAATCCGGAAGCACCAAAAGCACTGGTGAAAAAAGTAAGCTTTCAGGATAGCACAGAGATCACAGAATTTCGCATGATACAGGAAATTGCTGCACACAAAGGTCTGATTAGGACCATGAAGTTGAGCCCCTGCGGGATGTATCTAGCCACTGGTGGCGAAGACTCTGTTGTTCGGGTATGGAAGGTCAGAAAACTCGACGCCTCGACCTTGCTCGATGAAACAGAGAAGTGCAAGTTTAGAAGAAAAGGCTTCAGCCCTGATGATCTCAACGTCGAGGAAGTTCCACTGCATGAATATTATGAGCATACCAGCGATATCTTGGACCTGTCATGGTCTAGGTCTAATGTAAGTTGTTTTCATTTCATGCCACACCATCAAGCTTGTTGTCCTTAAAAATCATATCACTTTGTTCCTCGATTGAACAACCATGCACAACTACTTTTTAATGCAGCATCTTCTTTCAACATCCAAGGACAAAACTGTTCGACTGTGGAAAATTGGTTGCAAGAGCTGCGTTAAAGTTTTCTACCACAACGATTACGGTAACGTTCCCGAGAAAAGGGCTATTATCATTATAGTATCTTACTCTCTGTTTAAAACAAATTGATTTAATCTGAAGAGGCTCCATGGATCAGTGACCTGCATTCAGTTCAATCCTCTGGACGACGCATACTTCATCAGTGGCTCGGTAGATAGAAAAGTGCGCATATGGAGAGTTGACGAGAATCTTGTTGTCGATTGGGTTGACACGAGGAACATTATAACAGCCATATCTTACCAAACCGATGGAAAGGTATTGCTTGATAGACTACGACTGTTCATTCTCGACATTGTTTTTCTTCCTCTTATCTACTATTTCTTATTACTCGAGCAGGGTTTTGCTGTTGGGACACTTTCTGGAAACTGCCTCTTTTATGTCTGTTCAGGTACTTCGGCCACCAGCATTAATCTTTCGTCACCAGCCATGCATGCCTTTACAATAACTCGTGGCCTCGGTTGGCACAGGCAACAATCTGCAATTGGACAGACAACTATACGTGTGGGGCAAAAGCAAGTCGCCTGGCAAACAAATAACTGGTTTCCAGGTACAATGGAATTAAGCTAGTATATGACTTTATTCAATACTGTAGATATCTTAATTTGTTCTTCCAATAGTTCTGCCCTGGAGACTCTGACAAGGTCATGATCGCATCACTCGACTCTAAAGTTCGGATTTTCGATGGGTCTAAGATTGTACAGAAATTTGGAGGTGAAGCACAGGCACTGCGTTGTTTTCCTTTTCTTACTTCTTCTTATTTAGCTTAATTAGCTTAGCTTGGAGACTGGTCATGCAGGATCCTGGAAATGTAAGAGCCATGTGGCTGCATCCTTCACGGCTGATGGCAGACACATTGTTTCAGTCGGCGAGAAATCAAATATCTGCATCAGGGACTACTGCAGTAGCATGGGCATTCCGTCCAAAAAGGCCACCAAGGCCAAGGCCGTGTTCTCCGGCGAGCATTTCTTTTCTGAAGGTGTGACAGTGGCTGTTCCATGGGTCACTGCAGAAGAAGGAAGAGAGGCATATTCGCCTTCTTCCATTCCACTTGCTAAATACCGGAACCAAAGTTGGTTCTCTCTCGGATCCTGTTTACGCGCCACCGGCGTTGCGAGTACTTCGGCAACATGGCCGGAGGAGAAACTTGCTGCAGTCGTCCCTGACCGCCCAGAATTATCTCCTCCTGCGTCGTCAAGTCTGGCCATTGCTACCGGAAGCTGCGATGGAACGATCAGATTATTCAGCTACCGCAGATTGCCCCTCAAAGTCTGCCATATCGCGAAACTCAGTGCTAGCTCTTCGTGCACCATCGCTGTGAATTTTTCAGCCAGCCGCCAGTTAGTCGTCCTTCAGCAAACAAACGAGACACTGCCTGGCATAGTTGTTTGTTCCATATTTGAGTCCTTTTTCCGTGCCAAACAGTGGATTCTTCCTCGTCTTTCTCGGCTCTAGTCGACAGTTTTTCCAGTGCCATGGCACTGAGGTCGGACAAGAAGTTCTACTTTTGTCGTCAAACTTTTTTTCTGCAGTGGAATTGTAAAATTCTTTAGATTATCTTGTCAGGATTTTTTTCTCTCTCTCTCGTCACGAGAGCTGATCTGTATACCATCGATTTATACTTTTTTTTTTTCTCTGTCCCGGTCAATCGGAATCAGGAGCAATAATTCTGTTTGTTACAATGAAAGACGCGAGAAGCGATGAATCTCCGACAAAATGAGAGATAAATCGCGACAAGATCGCCCCCGCCACGTGACGTTGACGTGACGGCGCAATGCGAGCTCGCTTGTGCCACAACAACTAACGCCCGCCCCATGCGGCGGTCAAACTTAGCCTAATTTATTACTTATTTATTTCTGTGGGAAATATTTTTTTTTTTGCCATTTAAACAGAAGCGTAAATTTTGAACTCTGCTTCTGCAATAGAAAACCTTATATGGCGTACTGCTTTTTAGTTTTTATTATAAATTAAAATTTCTTTTTTTAAATATTTAATTTTATTACGGATTAATAAATATAATGGAATGTATTGGTGCCCCACAGAGAATGAATTTGAGTACTTGCCCCCAGACAATCGGCCATCATCAGGCATCATGCCAGAAGGACAGGACAGGCTGGAGTTCATGACCCTGGCCGACCCATATAATTACCGAACTACCACTCCGCTGGGCCGCTCTGTCGGTGGACGCGTAGCATTATCTTTTTTGTTAATTTAAGAGCAATTACATTTTAGCCTCTCTAATTCCTCCGATTCTCACTTTGCTCCTCGATTTGGCTGTTGTTTTCCCGTCGCTTTTCCGTTTTAGTTCCATTTTGCTACGTGTGTTAAAAAGGAGGGGGTTTTCGACTTTTTCTAAAATTATTAATCATTTAAACCACCCGAATAAATCATTTTATATAAATACGCCCCTTATGTTTATTATTTAATACGTGAGATTTCATTTTAATTATTTTTGACTGATCAAGATGCTTAAAAATATCGTTTTAATTCCTAAATTATGTCTCGAATTATTTTACTTAACAAATTATTGTGATTATCGAGGGGGAAATTAAAAATAATAAAATTAGGGTGTTATTTAGTACACACTATATGTATTATCATTTGAATACAATAATAACTATCAAAGTTTATCCCACTAAATAAAGTCGACTATATATATATTTTTTACGTTATTAAATTTTATATTCTGCTATATCATTATCTGTATTTAAATAAATTTTATCTTATTTTATTATTACTAAAGTCTTTTTTGATCTTCCTCATATGATATATGTATATTTGTTATAATTTCACATCGTCTAAGTAGAATATTTATTGATCATCTAAGTACATATTCATATCATTTTAAATATATTTATTGAAGTTTCTCTCAACAGATGTAACTCTGACTTTTTCACTAATATTTTTATTTTTTATTCTGTTCATTTTTATATGTCCTTATATCTTTCTTAACATTTTTATCTCTATAATATTCATCTTTTCCTTAAATGTTTGAGTCGTAATCCAACATTCAGTGTCATATTATATAGTATGTTTAATCGTCATTTTATAGATTTTTTTTTAAATTTAAATATAATTTAATATCACATAAAACACCCGATGTTTTCTTTAATTTCAAT
>JBAMHZ010000112.1:2955696-2977396 GCA_037177395.1 Alpinia galanga | reverse complement strand
CAGTAGTTCAAACAGCCTCCGGTGTCCCGGCTAACGATCCTCCGATACCTAAGTTAGAGCTGTGTAGGAGAAGAGTAAAGAGACTGAAGACGAAGAAGAAATGCTGTAATAAAGAATGTATGCGGAATGTAGAAGGATTAAACAACCAATCTCCTTCTCCTCCTTTCTTCTTCTCTTTTATAATATCTATGAGATGTCATATTTCCACGATCACCTCCACGACATTTTCCGTCAAATTGTTAGGTGACAACTTTTGCGAAAGATATCTACGTGGGTTGCCAGGTGGCAAAGAATGATAATATTGTTAAGCCATTAGGAGAATAATCCTTATAAAGAATATTCTTTTTAGAGTATGAAGCGTTTCCACTTGATTGTTATAGGGGTTGTGTAGGAATGAACTTTAACAATCTAGAATTTTTTTTTTTCCTATGGTCCCCTCAATGAAGGGCTAGAGTTCTCCCTCCATATCGAACCGTTTTATATCAGCTCAACACCCTCTTCCTTAGGCTGAGCCACTCTTCTATTCTGGTTGAGCTATTTTACCTTAGCTCGACTTTTCTCTTTCCCAAGCTATTCTATCTCAACTCGGCATCCTTTTTCTCTAGCCGAGTCATTTAACTTTAGGTCGGTACTGCTTCTCCCTACTGAATTGTTCTACCTCAACTCGGTGCTTTTCTTAATTGCTGAGTTGTTCTCTTTTAGCTCGACATTTTTTTTCTTTGACCAAGCTATTTATATTAGCTCGACGCTTCTTCTTTTTACCAAGCTGTTTTACATCAATTCAATGCTCTCTTTCTCTTTGACCGAGCTGTTCTATATCAGCTCGATGTTTTTTTCTTCAACTAAACTGTTCATATAAGCTCAACATTTCTTTTTTCTACCAAACTGTTTTACATTAACTCGGCATTCTTTTTTTCCATCAGCTTACTTCCCTTTGACTGACTTTCTTATTACACAGTAAAATTATTGCAGTTTCACATAATTTGTTGGAATTTTAATAAACCTTACATCGTGAAAAAGTTAAATGTTGTGTATACTTGACACGAAGAATACAATTTATTTATGACGAGATTAATGACAACTCGAATTGGAACTTCCCTCTCCAAATATTTCTAGCTGCTTCAGACTCATCACCTGTATAGCAGCATCCGATACTGAACTCGACACGAGAAACGCTCCAGTGTCCGCTCAGCTGTGGAATAAGAAGGCAGAAGCCTACCGGGAAATAAAAGAGAGTTAAATTTGGGTGAAGGATTAGAAGTGTTATTTTACTTTACAAGAAAGCTTCATTGGATGGTTCTTACATGCTAACAAAATCTAATTTTTGGTAGAGGATAAACTAAGTTTTAAGAAACATCTATTTGACAAAGATTTGTTGCAGGATGACTTACAAACAAAAAAAAAGTAAACTCTAAAAAATCGAAAGAAAATCAAGACTGGCATTTTGCAAAACAAAGAAAAATAAACAAAAATTTCCCTACCAAGAAAATGAGCAACATAGTGTTGGTCAGAAGCTGCACATAGATTCCTCGATCCAAGTCCCAGTGCAACATGTGGTTTTGATGCTGTTAATTTTGGTAACCAAAATGGTGTGGTGCAGTCAGGGCTTATAAAAGTAAACTTATATATGCATGCATCTTTGCTTTTCTACATAAATTTGTTTACAGCAATCCTAGCTCCAGGGCTCAAGTGATCATGAAACATGGTTACTGGGTTGAAATTAACAATTTAGAGATCTGAGGGATGATTGTAATTTTTGCATTAAAAATTGGGTTAGAAGTACAAAAACAAGTTGGGGCTGTGGAGAAATACCTGTCCACATGTCAAAGAAATTAATATGGCAGATAAAGAATCTCATTCTTTTATACCATGTATGACAGCTTAATCCCATAGATAGCAGATAAATCTGCATATTCTCAAATCATGCTGGAGTCGTCACAGACTTGTATTTGCAAATTCATCAGATAACCATTCATCATCAAGCTGTGCATTGCCAACTATTTAAGGCTTGCTGCAAAATCTTATCACTTCATTGAGTTCCATGCAAAGGTCATATCACTCTGCATGAGTCTTACAATAGAATGATGGAGGAAGATCATTAATCATTCATTTGGTAGACCAGGTTATGACAAGGAGATGAAAAATGAGAAAAATAGTTATAAATTCAGACAAACAGTTGATTTTACGATAGATGGAACTGACCCTTAAATTGGATATATTTGTAGAGAGATGATTGGTCCCCTTTCAAATTTCCAACTTTTTAAGCTGAAAACCTATAAAATATCCACCTGATGAATGAGAATCTATTACTCCTGTCAAAAATACAAACTTCCACAAGATACAAGATCAAATTAACCAACAAATACAACATAGGGTCTAATGAGAGAAAAAATCCAAATTAAAAGCTAAAAATAAAGAATTTAGATGCAAAATGATAAGCGATTGTGTAAGTATAAAGATTCAATATATGCAGAAGAGGTTCAGGAAATTATCATCCCAGAACTCTGAACAGTTCAATAGGTTAAGCAAAAATTGGGACCTAGTGTGCTACCATGTTAGATTCCCTTTCATGAGTTTCTAATTCAATGCCAGTTTTCCACGAGCTTAATTGGTTTGCCATAAGCTCAATGAGTCAATTAAATGAATCATGCTAGCTAAAATATGGTTTAAAATTTTAAAATGCATTACTTTATAACAAGCCTAACATAGCAATAAATGTTCGAGTTAAGTCATTACAAAATTATACTTATATCTGATAAAAATTTAAAACCAAATCCGCTAATGAATATTGCAATTATGTAATCATACATGGGTATGGCCTATTTTTATAAAGCAGCAATCATCCATGGCCTCGGAGATAATTGTAACCTGCAATAGCTATCCCATCTAAACAAATTAAAGTACATATTAGAACATTGAATCACTATATATAAATTGCATTTACCTGCTGAAAAGTAATTCTTTACAGCAAAACAAACAGAGTGACTGATCAAGTGTCCGAATGAAGAGCTACATACTGAAACAATTTAGGTGACAAGTTCCACCTCGCCATCACTGAGACAACAACTAAATCAGGCTTAACTCCTTTCACTATCATTTCTTTCAACAACACTTCAGCCTTACCAATTTGACCAAGGCAACAATAACCACATATAAGAGCGGTATATGTGCAGGCATCTGGTAATATTCCTCTTCCAATCATCTCAGAAAGAAGTCTGTCAGCAGCCTGATAATATTCCATCTTGAAATAACCATTAATCAAAACCGTATAACAGACTACATCTGGTTTGATCTGCATGTCCTTCATGCTATTCAAAAGCATTATGAACTTGGATTTCATTTCATGCATGCCTTCTTTCTTGTCACGATACAGCCAACCTAGATGACGATTTGCCTTTAGATGGCCATCCAGTATGACTGTGAAAGCATGTACATCAACAGTAATTCTTCTTTCAATCATCTCAAAAAATAACTTGCAAGCTTCGTGTAGGAAATTGAACTTGCAGTATCCATCCATTAGTGTAGTATATACTACAACATCTGGTGCCACTCCTCGTTTCCTCATATCCTCAAACCAAATCTTAGCATTAGTCATGTCTCCTACTCGAGAATAAGCTCCAATAAGTTTACAATAGGTTATCTTGTCGGGGGTGATATGCCTATCTAACATAGTCTTAACCACCATTGCAGCTGTCCTCAAATCTCCCTCATTACACAGCTTGCTCACAAGCTTTGAGCAAGCAATGTCATTTACAAGATGCCCTTGCCTAGATAACCAGATAAAAAGTGCACAGGCCTCCTTTGTATTATTAAGTTCTAGCTGAGCTGAGACCATCGCACTGGAAAGAAGGGAATTGTGACCAATCCCCTTTTCTTCTAATGACATAAATAACTTTTCTGCTTTCTCTAATTTGTTTTCTTGGCAGAGCCTATCAATTATCAAATGATAGGTCCTTTCAGTAGGTTGTATGCCATTGTTGATCATATAAAGTACTAGATCAGATGCCTTGTCCACAAAACCATTTCTACAAAAACCTTTAGCAAGTATATTGAATGTAACGGGATCAGGATGCACATTGATCTCCATCATCCCAATGAACACTTTTTCAGCATTGATGATATCACAATTCTTGCAGTACCCTTTATCAAATTTGTGAAGTGAATTCTGTCTGGAGCTATTCCCTGACTCTCCATCTCATCAAGCAAGTTCATCGCTTCATTCATCTTTCCCAACTTACAATAAATGTCTAGTCCAATACTGTAAAGAATTTTATCACGGTAAATTTCTGACACTCTAAATTTGTTTAAGTAATCTAAAGCTACAGAAGCCATGCCCATCTTAGAGAAACATTGAATCAAGATGCTAACTACAACATGCTCCTTCCTAATACCCTCGGAGACCATCTACTCCCAAGGATCTAATGCTCTCACTACATTACCTTTGTTGCAGTGGCCTTGAATGATACAACAATAGCTGAACCCATCAGCACGCACTCCATTTTTCTTCATATATTCCAAAATCTTTTCTGCTTCTTGGACCCTATTTTTCCTACACAATCTGCTAATCACTTTGTTATAAGAAACATGGTGCAAAATCACTCCTCACTTGCAATTTCTTCAAGAAACAAATAAGCCAAATCAGGTCTTTCATTGGCACACATTCCTTCTAGAACCGTTTGGCAAGAAATTTGATCAAGCTGAACACCCACTTCCCTCATCTCATTCAAGACACCCAACGCCTCATCCAACCTTCCCACTTGACACATTGCCTTGATCAATATGGTGAACATGTAAACATCCGGATGCATTCCAATCATCTCCAATTTATCAAACACCTGCAGTAACATATGTAAGTTGCCATTTTCAGCGAGGCAATTCATTAGGTAACTACAAAGCTTCATCGAAGGAACGAAACCAAGTTCTGGGAGCTGACAGAAAGCCTCGGTAGCCTGTTTATACATGCCGCAGAGAGTATATGCCTTAATAAGCGCACCGAAGACCACAACGAACGTACCAGTGCTAGTAGAATTGCAACGAAGGACATCAAAGAGGGCAGAGACCCCAAAATCCAAACTTCCGCAGTTGACAACAAACCTATCGGAGAAGATTTCTACTAACAGATTCCAACGATCAGCTTCTCCCAAAATACGGACGAGTTCGGCAAAAGTGCAAAGAGTGTGTCGGAAGCCGAGGTTCTCAAACACCTTGAAGGATGCGAGAGCGACGTGAGGTTTCCTGCGGAGCCTGCGCAGGACGCCGACGACAAAAGGAGCAGACAAGCAGCAAGCAGGAATTTGGGGCGCCGCGGTATCCAAGTTCTGTTTATCTCCAATTTCTTGAACGATGGTGTCTTCGATGATGGCGTCGTTAGCCCAACGGATAGAGCGGCACCAAGGAGGAACAGTGGCAGCGGGGTTAGGAAGAAGGATTGGGAGTTGGCAGAGCCGCCGCATGGCTCGTCGGAAGATGAATTTGGTCGCAGAAGGCGAACATTGAGGCGTGAAAAAATCGAAAAAGGAGTCGAGGATTTGTGACTGATTGTCCTAAACCCTAAATGGCGTAGAATTAAAGATTGAGCGTCTGGGAAAAATTTCAATTTGCCCTAGGTTGTTTTTACAAATACCCTAAGAATTTCAAATTTGACAAAATACCTATATACTTTTTAAAATCTTACATTTCACCTTTCATTGATTTGCTAGTTCCTACTAATGTGGTGGGTGTGTATTGGAATGAATTTTTATGCCACTTTTTCTCAATTAAAATAATAATACTAAAGATTAATCAGAAAATAGTAAAAATTTGAAATTTGAAAGCAGCGTATTTTTTTAATTTTAATTTATGATTTTTTTCTTACGGTAATTATCTATTAAAAATAAAAAAACCATTTTTTTTAATTTTAATTTTAATTTTTTTCCTTTTCTTTTTCTCTCTGTTAATTAGAAAATTAATATGAATTTAAAGAATTTAAAAATAGAAAAAAAAATTGATGTTGCATTGATAAAGTAGCCCCAAAGTAAGTTAATACCGCTGTTACTACGCTCTACACGATCTCATGGGCCAAAGGAAAAAGAGGCTTGGAGTTAGGTCAAGAAACTAGGTCAGAGAGAGTCATCATGCTGTTACTACACTCTACAACCTCATGGGTCGAAGGGAAGAGAGATTTGGAGTCAGGTCAAGGAACTAGGTCAAAGAGAGTCGTCATGGCTTGGGTTAGGGTTAGTCAAGGGAAAAAAAATTTGGTTAAGCACAGCAAAAAGAAGTCCTAGCCAAAATAAAATAGACCAGCCAAGAAAGGAGGCAAGTGGGAAGAACCGAACAGCTCAGTCAGAAGAGGAGGCCGACTAAAGAGCCGAACAGTTCGGCTAGAAGAAGGGGCCGACTGGAGAGCCAAACGGTTCGGCCAGAAGAGGAGGCCGACTAAAGAGCCAAACAGCTCGGCCGGAAGAAGACGCTGATTGAAGAGCCAAATGGTTCGACCATAAGAGGAGACTGACTAAAGAGTCGAACAACTCGGCCAGAAAAAGAAGCCGCCGAAGAGCCAAATGATTCAACCAGAAGAGGAGGTCGATTGAGCAGCCAAATGACTGAGTCAAGAGACATTAACGGGGAATGAAGGTAAGAAGGAAAAGTTGGAGAGGGGGTGCAAGAGTTCGGTTAAAGACCAAAAGAATCATTTTGGTATGAAATGTCGCGGAAGAAGAGCAAAACCCTTATTTATTATGGAAAGAATCGCATAAGTAATTCTTCCCTTTTTAAGCAATTGCAGACGTTTCCTGCATGAGGTTCGCACTAAGAGGTTTTTTAAGCACTCTTCATAGTACAGAGAGAAGAATATTCTTTCGAAGGGCTATGCTCGTAATGGCCTGACAGTCTGTCTTCTACCACCTAGCGTCCTCCTATTGGTAGAAGTATAAAAAATATCCTATGTCTCTTATAAAAGAGGAGGAAAGACCAAGAAAAAGGGCAACCCAAAGGGTACATGTTTCTTCTTCTTCTTCTTCTTTTTTCTGCATTATTTTTGGATTTGTCTTCTTCTTCTCCATCTATAAGCTTTGACTTAGCTGAGGGCCGTTAGTCGAGACCCTGATGACCATCTTACCTAGTGTTAACTTTGGCAAAGAGAAAATAAAGATCTTTACTGTTATAATTTAGAGAGAACTCATCCTTATTTCGTCTCCGAGGACTAAAAATCCGAATCAATAAAAGTGGCCTTTTTTTATTTATGATATAAGGCAAAAAGTGACAATATTTTAATTTTCTATTTTTTCACTATCAAATATCATATTGTTTTTTTAAAGGGTAATTAAGCAGCATATTACAGAATTAAAACCACTAGTCCGCGGTTCCACATTTATAATCACACAGTCACATTATCAGAGAATTTATCGAAGCCATTTATAATAGCCCTTCCCCAACTCTAGAGCAAGGTGTCGGTCCTCGCCGGTAACCGCCGGAAAAGGTTGGCCGCCATCGACGGCATCTTCTTCCTCAACTTGGGATGCCGCATCACCCAGAATCCCGCTGCCAACGCCACCAGCCTGAACTCTATCGCGTAGAGCGTCACCGCCGCCACGAGGCAGAATGCCATGAACAAGATCGTCGCCCGTGGATCTCTCCACGACAGCAGCTGGTGCAACCTCTCCCCTTGCGTAGCCACGTTCCCCACCTGCACCTGTACATTCGTCGCCAGATTCCTCAACTTGTAGTACCTCGCGTGCACCACCTCCGCGCTCCTCACCGTCGGATACCTGTCCAACTCCTCGTCCATCTCTTCCGGGTTCACCTTCTCCACGTTCGAAACCTTCGCGTCCATGTGCGGCGGCCTCCACGGACGGAATCTAAACCTCCACGCCGCGATAAAAACCATGTAGAGGAGCGCCGTCGGAAGAATCGACGCCGGGAAGCAGACGGCCAAGGAGAACAGTACGTGGACCAACAGAGTGGTTATCGGGTTCGCCCAACGGCACACGTCGACGAACCACCCTGAGAGCATGCGCACCCCTGAGAAGGCCGACGAGAGACGCTGTAGGTTGGCTGTGCACCGTCGCAAGCTCCACTGATGCATCTGCGAATCCAGCATGTACATCACCACCTCCCACCTCAGCGGCGGTTCCATTCGGTCGAGGCGGGCTGCGACCGCTTTGGCCGCGTGTCCGCGGAGCACCGCTTGCTGCTGCTGAGAGAGCGACAGCGGGTGGGAGTAGTGCAGCTTGGGAAGCAAGGGCTTTGAGTAGAGGAGCAGAGTGTTTAGTGGCGAAGTGATGGAGAATCTGACAGCGAGGTGGATCTCCCCTGTTTTCTTGACGCCGGAGGGGTGAAGCACCAGCAACGGGTACGAGTTGGCGTACACGCGGTCGGTCTCGAGAGTGGAGAGTCGAATCCTCACTTTCCCGAGCACAGAGTCTCTGTTTCCGCTGCCGACGGAGTCGTCGAGCTGATTGTTGTCGAAGACGGCGACGGTGAGCACTGTGGCGTGGTCATACACGTTCCAGCTGTACTGCTCGTGAAACTGGGGGTTAAGATCAGAGACGGCGGTGCGCGTGCGCACCCACTTGTGGCCGTACTTGGCGATGCAGTAGGCGTCGCAGGCGTCCTTCCCGTCCCGCGTCTTCGTCGGCAGGAGGCCCTCCGCCTTCAAAACTCCGAGCTCGAGCACGCCGACGGGATTTTTCCATAGCTGCTTCGCCGATGGGCGAAAGTCGCCGGCGTACTGCACCGGCTCTGCGCTGACGTGGTAGCCACCGTCGAGGCTGACGCAGGCCTGGACCTTGCTAGCGAACTTGTCCACTTTGAGCTGGTCGACGTCGACGGCGAAAACGGGCTTTTTGAGGTCGTACCACTTGGGCCGGACATTGCGGTCGTCAGGCCGCCTGTCGATGTTGGTCAAAGGGAGGTGGATACGGCCCAGGACCTCGTCCTTGGTGGGGCTGACTCGGTCTTCCACGGAGAGGAGGAAGGTGTCATTCTCGAAGGGCTCAGCAGCCACAAAGACGAACACCTCGTTCCAGGTGAAGATGTGGGAGCGGGACTTGATGGGCTTGGTGGCGAGCACTTGGCTACCGAGCTTGGCCTTGCAGAGCACTTCGGGGACTCTGTTCTCGTCGGAGACGAAGACGTCGTGGGCGTTGATGATGTTGACTCGCAGGTACCACAGCCGCGGCGCATGATACACCTTGGACCGGTTGTAAACACTGTGGATTCTACGGTCGACGGCGGACGTGGCATCGGGGTGCGTCGCGAAGGGGAAGAACTCGTCGGCCTGCGTTCCGAACCAGACTGCGAGCATCACTTCGCCCCTCTCCAGCTTCTTCCCTGCTGCGTCCTCCAACCGGTACCATTCAGGCGCCAGCGGGCTTTCCGGCGGCGCACGCGTCGGCACCTCGACGATGTCCAACGCAACGCGGCCGACGAAGTCGTTGACTACGAAGTCCTTGTCCTTGAGCTCCACCACCAGGCTGGAATCCTGGACCTGGTCTTTGGGGACCGCGAACACCTCGTTCCACTCGGGGCTATGGTTCTTCTCGAAATGCTTCGTGACACACTTGAAGTTGCCGAGCACCACCTCCACGTAAGGGTCGAGGCTTCCGGTGAGATCCATGGCCGGCAAGTCTCGCGCCTTCACTACCCGCACGAACAAGTACTCCATCTTCTCCACCAGGTCGAAGGCAGCAGCCTTTCCGCGGTCGCCGCCGCCTCCTCCGAGGCGAGGGTTCGTGTCCTTGAGTCGGAAGTCAGTCGTCGGCGGCAACAACGAGGAAGGCAACGCCCCTGCGGCGCCAGGCATGTCGGATTTCATATTGCAGTCAACTCGTTCGACAGAAGGTAAGAGAGAGAGAGAGAGAGTCGTTAATTTCTAGCGTTAATGAGGAAGTGACTGGATAAATAGAAGATTGCCACTTGATACCCATTGATGATGCCATAGAACCAATAGAAAAACAGAGAGCACTTGCAGTTGAATTGTGCAAATGCTTTTTTTTTGTGTAAATTTGAAGATTGGAAATTCATAATATATATGAGTGAAAAATCATAGGACCTGATATGAAAAGGCATAATATATTCGGGCGAAAGTATAAAGGGGTGCTTTTATATATAAAAGGTGATTTTTATTCAAATTGTCAAAACAGCTCCTTTTTATTTATCTTGCACCGATGCACCGCACCCTTATATTTATATATATATATATATATATATAGGAATGATCTCCTATACAACTCTTATGTGAGCACTTGTGAGCACCCCTATCATCCACCGTCTGATCGGATGAGCACTATAGTCCAATCCTTGAACTCTAGGGGATCGGATGGTGGTTCAACTAAAATTTAGCCATGGTCCGCCCAAAATCCGGTTGCGGTCCGATCGAAATCTGACACAGTCAGACCAGAATTCAATCGCAATCCAACTAGAATCCAGCCAGATCGCGGCCAAAATCTAGCCACGATCCAGCTAACATTGGAATTCGGTCGAATTGTTGCCGAAATCAAACTGGATTACAATCATATTCTAGCTAAAATTAGATTGAATTACGGCCGGATTTCGACTGAAATTCGGTCGAATTTTGGCCGCTAGCACCGCAATTGCTGATAACTACAACTGTGGTTGATTCTGGATGCAATTCGATCAAAATTCGTTCGTGGTTCGATCAATGATGACAACGGTGGCTGCGACTTCGACGGGTTCAAATATTGGCTACAGTGCTCACTGGAGAAGAAACGTCACGAGTGAAATACCGTGCATTCCTCGTTCTGTGCAATCGCGATAATCGGACGACTGAGATGTTGTCACGCAAGATAAGACATATAAGAGATCAATACTATATATATACGCACCTTTATTATCTATCATTCGATCCCTCTATAATTCAAAATTTGAGCTATAATGCTAACCCGATTGAACAATGGATAATGGAGGTGCTCACATATGAGATGTGTGTGTGTGTGTATATATATATATATATATATATGAATGTTATCTTATATAACTGATCTGTGAGCACCTAAAGCATGTCTATTATTTATCGTCCGATTGCTTGTGCACTGTAGTCCAATCCTTGAACTCAAAGAGATCAGATGGTAGATAATGAAGATACTTATAGATGTCGATATATAAGTTATATAGGAAAACATTTCTATACACAATTTTTAAGAGTTTGAATAATTCAGATATTAATAATGAGACGAAACCTCGATGATTAATATAAAAAAAAACAACTCTTTAACTCCCTTTTAATTTTTCAACGTCTTGGTCGGAGCTGCGAGTTAAAAAAGGTATAAATATACAATAAAAAACAACAATTTTACAAAAGAAAAAAAAAACAATTTTCCTGCATTGCTCTCTGAACCGCCGAAACCTGGAGTCCCCCACCACGATCTGCGTTGTGATCGCAATCTGCCAAACCGAATCAAAAAAAGCAGTTTGCCGCAAGATGCTCGCCTCAAGCTTAGACTTCCTTGCGGGCCTCGCAGCCTGTTGTCAACACGCTTGCTTCCTCAAATCGTCGCCTGATCACCCTTTGTCGGTTCCATCCTCCAATGGCGAAGAGATGAGCAGGCATCTCCCCCTTCCACCGCCCGACCGGACCGCAGCACGGAAAGACAGGGCTTTGGTCTCTGTCGCCCAATCGAAACAGAATCGCTTAAAGGAGGCCGCAGGAATCAGAACCTCTCCTCTTTTTTTTTTAGACTTTGTGGATCGCGCTTCCCGCAACGTTGATCGGATAGCTCAGCCTCGCACCATCTCGCCCTTTCTTTTAGGAAAGGTTTGGGGCCGAGTCACAACCACCGATTTAGCTTCTAGGGTATTGTTCCCGCCATCGCCGTTGCGATGACGCCGGCAGAGGAGCTCAATAGTTTGATGCATTGGATGTTCTCGGAGGTACGCTGTAACTCATACTTTCTTCCAGTTTGTATCATCCGTGGAACGAATGAAAAACTAAAAATAAAACAAAATTTCTTCTTTGTGTGTCAATCCAAGTTTGAATTGACTCTCTGTTTTCTGGAAAAAGGAAAAAAAAAAACATCTCTTTTCAGTTTGATGGATTAAAAGAGTTCAGTTTTATGGAGCGCTCTTCGTTGTAGTTTGAGCTGGAAACAGTGTTCCCAGATATTTATTGATGTGATGTTATTCTCGACTAGTATCGCAGTTGTCATCATTTTTGAATCTCTTAACTGACTTGGGGTTTACTTTCGTATTTGATCGTCGTTCCTTTTTTCTTTTTGATTCCAGATTTTGAACACAATGACACTAACTAGGTGGAGTGTAATGTTCTCTTTTGTATCAACATCGTGTGGACTTTGAGTTTTGATGGAATGATAAGCAAGGCTGCTCTAATCTGGTCAAAGAATTTTTCTTGCAGGGTTTGTTGGACCAGCAATTCCAACAACTCCAGATGCTGCAGGATGCCAGCAATCCAAATTTCGTTACGGAGGTGATCACCTTGTTCTGCAAAGATTCAGAGATTATCTTAGCTGAGTTGACAAAATTGCTGTATGTTCTAGCCACTGGGATGTCCTTCCAAGGTTGTATTAGGCTATACCTTTATCTCCACATGTTTAACTGTGAACTTTATTCTGCAGAAATCAACCTGTTGTTGACTTTCATAAGGTGGATGCTTATGTTCACCAACTTAAAGGAAGTAGCTCGAGGTTTCTTTGATTCCCTTCTCTTCTTATTTTATTTTCTATTTTAGTTCTTCTCACATTTTCTTGTTAAAATGTCGTCATTTGCACATTTAGATATGATCATATTTTCAGTTACTTATGAGGGAGGCTGTTTGACCTCCAAGTTGGATGCTTATTTTCAGTTTGATTCCCTACCCTTCTTTGTGGTTTGGATGGAATTGTCGACATCCAAGTTAGGGAATCCAAGCAATGTTATGAACTTAGAAAGGAAAATTCTGGTAATATACTTGATCTTATCTCACTCTGGCATTTAAATCAGAATCAAGTTTGTGGGAAAAGGAATAGTGGAGAAAAGGATTAACATAGCATAAGAGGTGGTGGTATTCATTAATTAGTTTAAAAGTGGATGGCTTTCTTGTGGGGCTGTAAATGAACCAGACGTGTATGAACAAACTTCGGTTCGGTTCGAATAACAGCTTATTTATGTTCATCTAATTGTAAAAGAATATATAAAATAAACAAACTTGAACATTAGTGAGCTTGGTTCGTTAACATTCATGAATAATATTCATAAACAATTTATGGTAAACTTATTTAATTGTAAAAAATAGTATGTTTTGTAGATTTTTTGTGTTCTTTCCAAATCTAGTATTCATAAATCTTAAAAATAAAGAAATAGTATAAATTTCATGAATAAATAAAAATTTAATATAAAGTATAACAATATTGATAATTGAGATGGATTAAAAGCTTGAATAATGTTCATGAAAAATGTTCATGAAGAAGCTTGAGTTTGGCTCGAGTTCAATAAGATTTTTAATAAACAAACTCAATAAGTAAATAAACAAGTTTGAACACAACTAAGCTTGGCTCGATTACACCCCTCACTTTCCTGAAGCCTCATGAATCCATCTCATTTTTTCTTTATTTTTTTTACCCATTTAAAGGGATGGCCTTATAGTTCATGAAGATTCCTATTTGAAGCGGACTATAAATTTGGAGTTAGCAGTCAAAATGTTAAATTCCTAATCAATTTAATTTGATCCCATGGAATGGACACAAAATATTCCACATAGATGGGGCTCAACAAATCCTAAGTGTCTAATCCCTCAACATCAAAGTCATACTTCTTACCATACGAAGTCAATGCGATGCACACAATGCTATTTGCATCACGCAACATGATCTTAAATCATTCTTTGGCAAGTAAGATATTTTAGTTATTAGTTTCCAGGTAAATAAAATGAGCTCAAAAAATTTTAGTTTAGGAGAAGCCAAAATTTATAGGGCAAGGGTTCAACATGAGATTAAATAATTTGGAATTATTGTGTGTATCCTTTACAATTCCAAGCTTTCTTTTTTACTTTTTGTTAAGTTAAGCTATAAAAGATGAGAAGGGTTGAGTGGTATTGGAGAGTTGGGCCCATTTGAAGCTACGACTTTCTTTGGCACCTTCTCTTTTGTAACCTTATCGTTTATACCCTCCACCAGTCTCACGTCAAACTCTATGGTGCATATGTATCCTTGATATCCTTGCTAAGCACCTTCGTACCTAGATCAAGGTGGAGAGTTGCCGGATCACCCCATTTTACTTTCTAGTGCCAATGTGATTTAGTGAGAAGCTAGGCAAGGAAACCATGAGGAAGATCAAGGAGATGCAATGTTGCCTCCTCTATAACACCAAGCTCAGAGCTCTCTCCTTCTCACCAAACATCTTGTAGATGCTTTATTGCTTGATCAAGCTTGAAAGCATTATAAGCAATCATGGTGAACCATTTTGATGAGCTATAAGGTGGGAAACAAGTAATCCATCAACTCATAGTCGACTCCCTCTTCAACATGAGCTCACTGGCGAAGAAATCATAGTACTCTACTCAAAGTTCTCAAATGACCATACAGACACCAAGGCCATTACTCTCTCACTCTCTCTGGTTGGAGCTTATGCATGGCTTTTGTCTCTCCTCTATAGGAGACTGTGCATGCATTTATGCTAGCTCCTACCATTGTCCATGTCCCATGCGATACCAACCCACATCGTTGACACAGATCTTCAGCAAAGCTTGGTCTAAGTGGATGTGGACAATTGATGTGTCTTTCTTGGCATGTGTTAGCGTGAAAAGATTGCTATGCCTTTCCATTTATTTTGCCATAATTATAAATGATGGGTTGTAATAACTATCACAATGAGTTTATTTTTAGGATGTTTGACAAGTGGGAACCAGTGATTGGCCAGATCTATACATAACGTTGATTCATGTTGTGCTTCAGCAGACCCTTGGGAGGAATGTAATAATTTGTATGTTTGTCTTAGTTCACAAACTAAGTCCAAAGAAACTTGTTGGGTACTACAATTTACCTGGTGAGTTGAACGTATCTTACTTGGACTTGTGGTTCTATCTCTCACAATGTGGAGAAGAGTTCCATAAGCTGTTGTTTTACTTTGTGATGATGAAATGACAAAAATGGAACAGCAGTTAAACATACTAAAGATATGTGATACACAGCACATTGCGATATAAATTCACTTTGGCGAGAACCTGGTGCACTAAGCATCCATCTGCATTAAGCAGCATGCTTCATGAGTCATTTCACATTTTTCTGTTGCATCAAAAAACAATTTTCTTTTGTATTTACCCACAGAAATATACCAGAAGGCTTTTGGTAAATATCTTCCAAGATAAAGCAGAGTGTAGTGCTAGTTTCTGTTTGTGCTGACAGAGACAGCCCACAAACATACATCATGGTTTTCAATTTTTAAAATTTCTAATACAATTATACAGCATGAGCGTGATGCAAAATGTGAGGAATGAACTTGGACATTTTAGGAGTTCTTATACATTTTTAGTTGGCTAGTTTTCAGAGTATCTTGTGCCAACAGTAACTTTTAGCAGTTTTTTGGTAGTTGTGAATGTGCATTTCAATGGTTGAATACCGAATGTTCGGAACTTTGAAATTAATTATGGATTATATTCAGTGTTAAAATCCTAATATGGCAAATAATATAAACCTAATAAACCTACTCTGACTTGTGTTGCTGTTGGGAACAAAGTGCTAAATTGTGCACCGATAATGTACCATTAGCATGCAATAATCTGCCCTCACACTAGCAAGTAAATGCATAATGGGCCTTAAAATGCCAACGGTCTCCTACCTATATTCCTAGAAACTGAAAGGAGATACCTTCAAATCAAAGGCAGCTGTATGGCTGTATTTCTCCAACATGGAACAAAATGTACGTCCTTGTATTTGCAATCAAAATGGCAAATTCAATAACATGATTTTAATATTTGGAAAAAGGTTAAGATAGTGTTGTTCTTTAAGATGATTGGTCACCTTCCAGTTTAGTCAACTTTCATCTTGTTCACAACTAAATTCTCAAATGTTTTTTTTATTGGTGGGTAATTCCACAATATTGTGAAAAAAAATCTTAGTATGGCTGAAGCTCTATGTGGATGAAAAATGCTACAAAATGCTGTGTAACTATAATCATGTTCATGCATAAGATTGATACTAATATATAATGCTTCAATCTGGTTTCTATGTTCTGGTAAATTCATAACTTATATTTATAATAAGGTGAACTGTCTAAATTGCATTAAGAAAGTCTTCTTTGGTCAAGCCACATGCACAGGTACCTTTTATGTTCTGTCACGTACGCATGTTCTTATTGCATAATCATTAGATAAATGCTTTTTTGTCCAAAAATTATCGCATGAATATATTACTTTTAGTTAAGTTGTGAAACTATTCAAAGATGCATCACAAATGATTTGATGTCCATCGATGCCATACTTGAATTATGGATGAAAAAAGTTGAGCGTTGTTGTGGGCTTGCATAGTTTAACATAAAAAATTCTAAATCCTTACGAGTGCGGACTAAAGGAAGGGTAAGATTCTTATAGCAGACCCTAAATAGTCACGACAATAGTAGGTTGAATGATTTTTACCACTTTGACTTCCCGATTACCTATTATAAAATATCAAATATTTACTCTAGATCTAGTAGTTCATTCTTTTTCTTCTGCTCATCGTTGTGAACGTGTAGAAAACTTTGACAGCTTTTCTGTTCCCTACATGCATTTCTAGTATCTAACTTTTCCCTTTGGCTGTGATTTCTCTTGCAGCGTGGGTGCGAATAATGTAAAATTGGCCTGCATTTACTTCCGTCAATTCTATGACGAGAATAATAAAGAAGGGTAGGCATTGTTGCTTAGTATATCAAATTGCATAAATGTATAAACAATTTACAAGTTACCTTGTTTTCCAGTATGAAATTTTAGTATCCAATTCATAATAAATGCAACGGAGCACCAATGAAGCCTTTGCTTTATGGTTAACTGTTGCACTTTTAATAAAATAGCAAACTCATGGTGGTTTTTCTGTCGTTCTTCTTGAACAGCATTAGCATATCTCTGTGTCCTTTATTCAACTATATATAGCATGACAAACTTTCCTGTTCCAGGTGTCTCAGTGCTTTGAATGTCGTGGAGCATGAATATTTTCGTTTGAAGGACAAATTTGTGTCCATGTTGCAGGTATTTTTTTTTTCTTGTTGCAGCTATGAGCAGGATAAGCTTTATCTTCTCGTCTAGTGTTTCTAGCTTTAGATTTTCGTATAGCTTGTCTGCTTAGTTGTGGTTTATTAGTTTTTTCATATTTAGATCTAGTTAAATAAACTACAAAGGAAGATGATTGGAGAACTACATAACTGATGCTGACTAATATATTGCGCCAGATATGATAAAAAAGATCGTCGTTTGTTAAAATCCCCATTTTCCTTGGAAATCAGCAGCAACTAATCCTTAACCTTCACATGAAGTAGATTTGTTGGTTCAGCATTAGTTGTGTATCCATGACTTTGATGTTGAATTTTTCTTTAATCAGTTGCTTCTTGCCTGTTTTGCGTCGGTGATAGTGTTAGTAAGATTTTCCAGTTAACATCGCTTTACTAAACCCCTGAATCTACCATCATTAAGATTGAACTAATCGACCTATTTCTGTGCAGCTTGAGCAGTCAATCCAAGCCTACGAGAGCAACAAACAAATTTAAAGAATGAAGCAGAATATGTTCTATCACTAGTTCAGATTCGATAATCAAATCATCGGTTATCTGTTTAAACATATATTCAAATGAATTTGAAGATTTAGCTGGATTGTTGTTACTAAAACTACACATCACTTGGAAAACATGAATTTTGAGCTTTTTAAAACTTCTTTGGCCACTGAAACAGTTTGTGCTTAGACAATGCAAGAGAAATCTTACTGCCATAAGAAGGGAAATCCGAGGTAGAGGTGTCAATGGGCTACACATGGCCTGGAATGGCTCGGATCGTCTCGGGTGGATTGTGCTGGCAGTTTTTGTAATTGCTTACACGCACTGAACGTAATGCAGTGCCTGCATTTACCTCATGCATTATATATGCGTGAGCGTCAAGTGATATGGTTGTTGCATTGTATACGTGGAAAAACGAGGCGTTGAGACAGGTTGTGTGTCGAGATGCTGCATATGTGCCAAGGGACTGTGACTCTATGGAGATTGCATTTTGTGGAGAAAAAGAACGCCTGAGGCACGAGAGGAATTTGATTTGTGGAATCAGAAGGGTTATTTGATTAGTTAGTAATTATCCTTCAGACGATAAGTACAAGGACCAAATCGACGATGAATTAACTGTAAGTGTTTACAGTTTGCATAATTCATGCATTGGAATTCCTATATTGGTATCAGAGCAGTAGAGTGTATGAATTTGTTGTTGTTCGTCGACTTCTCGAGTTTCTTCGTGAAGAATATGAATAAGAGCAGGGGAAACCTCACTGCCGAGCATGTTCGGTACTTAAAAAAGAAGGTACACTTGACAAAATGCCAAGTGGGAGTAGACTTGATACTCGGAACAGGTCGAGAGGCTGAACACTTAGCACTCAACTCTCAACACTCAACATACAAGCTGAGTGACCGAGCATTGCTGAGTGAGTTAGCACTCGGAGCATGACTACCGAGTGTTTTGGCGTGAGTGCCGAGTGCTTTGGCTAACAGAGGTCAGGCATGCTGAGGCAACAATCCACTCAGACTTAAGAGTGTCGAGTGGGATTTAGGGAGATGATGTTGAGGACTTGAACTCGACTCACAGCACTCATGCTTCGACAAAATCGGATTAATCCCACTTGTATTCGGCTCGCATAACTCGGACTTAGGATGTCGAGTAGTTAATAAGCATGCTGAGTAGAATTAAGCATGTCGAGTGCATAACTGAAGTGTTGAGTAGTTGTTAGGCAGAACAACTCGGATTTGACATAAACAACTTAGACTTGACCTAGAGAACTCGAAAATTGATCCACTTGAGCTGCTAAGTGGTTTTGGGAATGTCGACTTCTGAATGGGCGGTACAACCCACTTAGACTCATTAGGGGGTTTGCCAAGTCCGCACTCGCTGAGTCAGACCTAGCTGACTCAGCACCGATTGACTTGGCTCTGTACTACAAAAAATATTGTCTTTTGCAATAAAGTTTGTGATGAATTTTCAATATAAATTCGTTGTAAAAAATTTTTGCAATGAAAAAATTTTCATTGCAAATAAGTCGTTGCAAAATTTTGCAATGAAAAATATAAATTCATTGCTATTTTTTCCAACGAATAAGGATTTTGTCACTAAATTTATTGCAAAAGAGCGATTAAATTTGCAACGAATATAAAAACGTCATAAATTTAATTTTCGTTGCAAATATCTACGACGATTTCAATTTTTTGTGGCAGATATTTGCAATGAAAATAAATTTTCGTCACAAATATTTACCACGAAAATATATTTCGTTGCGTATTTTACGATGAAAAATATTTTCGTCGCCAAATCTGATTATCACGCATAATATGTGTTTTATCAGTTTTGCTATGAAAATAATTTTGGCATATAATCTGTGACATAAAATAAATATGTCGCTAAATTAATGATGAAATTTTGTTTCGTCGCCAAATCTACAATAAAAAAATATTTCATCGTGGAATCCACAACAAATAATAATTTCATCGTTGAATCCAGAAAAATTAAATAATCAAATTTTTACGAGAATAATTATTTCGTGGCAAAATTGGCGACAAAACTTGGTTTCGTCACCAAATCTGTGACAAAAAAAAGTTTCATCGTCGAAACCAAAAATTTAATAATCAATTTTTTACGATGAACATTTATTTTTGTTGCGAAATCTGCAATGAATTTTGTTTTTGTTGTAAAATATGCGACGAATTGTTTTTTCGTTGTAAATTCTGCAACAAATTTGGCTTTCGTTGCAAAATTTGCTCCACCAGTCGACTGGAAAAGGTCCAGTGGTAGCACTTTATGTGGTCTTATAAAATGCTACCAGTCGACTGGTAGAAGGATCAGTCCAGTGGGAAACTTTATGTGGTCTTATACAATGTTACCAGTCGACTGACTTAGTCTACCAGTCGACTGAGAAACTTTCTGTGACCCCCTACAATGCTATCAGTCGACTAGCTTCGTTCATCAGTTAACTGAGAAACTTTCTGTCGCCTTCTACAGTGCTACCAGTCAACTGGCTTCATTCACCAGTCAACTAAAAAACTTTCTGTGGCCTTCTACAGTGCTTCTAGTTGACTAGATAACTTTCTGTGGCCTTCTACAATGCTATCAGTCGACTGACTTCATTCTCCAGTCGATTGGAAAACTTTTTGTAGCCTTCTACAGTACTTTTAATTGACTGGCTTCTTGACCCAGTTGACTGGTATAAGTATCAGTCGACTGATAGAATATTTTTTGCAATGAAAACATATTTTCATCACCAAATCTGCGATGAAAAAATATTTTCATCGCCAAATTTGCGATGAATATTTTCGTTGCAAAATCTAGAAAATCAACAAAAAAAATCTATAATATGACAATAAAACCGTTTATATCTATTTTTAGAATTAACAACCAAAATATCTAAAATTATCCACACATCAAAAATATAGTTCAAATTATAATTTTATAATCATCTAAAATGATGCACACGTTAAAAACATGATTTAAATCATACATTCATAAACATTTAAACCAACATCTAACTATCTAAAATAATTTATATATCACGCGCCATAAACATTGTCCATTCAAATCTGACATGTCAATGTACGAAACTTAATACAATTTTAAACATAACTACCACCATCGAAAAATTCATCATCGTCATTGTCACAGGCATCAGCAAGAAGAGATTGAGGAAGAATTTAATTTGAACCTGAGGATAATTGAAGATGTTGCATAATTAACATCTGTTGTTTATGAAATTTATTCATCTGATCATTTAATTCCTTGAATTCCTAATCTCTTTGCCTTTGTAATGTGCAGACATCTTGAAGTTCATTATTGGCAGGTAAGTGTCTTACGCCAGAGAGCTTGGGAACATGATTTAATGACGACTTGACTCGGTGTAGAGATTGAGACTTTAGGAACATGTTTGCACTTGAGCACAGGGAACTTTCTGGATTAGGCCTATGAGAAATTTTTTTCCATTCATTTCGAAACTCCATAATAATACTACTTGATAGGATTGAATGACCTTGCTAGGGGAAGGGAGATATTATTCATGACATATACTTGACTATGAGTTTGCTTGAGGACAAGCAAAAGTTTAAGTCTAGGAGATTTTTATGTATGCAATTCATACATAGTTTCATATATCAAATATGTATACATTTCATCTCATTTTATAACATAGTATGCACATTTTGATGGGTTTTAGTTTAATTTCATATATTTGGATGAAGATACTGCTCTTTGTATGTTTTCATTTAATAGGTACTTGTTTCAGAGAAAAAGGGGTCGAATTATAGCATTTCGGTGACCTCTTTAGTCATTCCAGAGATCGGCATGGCCGTGTCAGGCAAAGAATGCAGCAGCCCAGGTGCCAGCGACCGACACGCCTGTGCTAGCCGCCAACACGCTCATACCTCGGAGGCGGCTAGGTCGTGGTTTCTTCAGATTTTAGCCTATAAATAGGCTTTAAAAGGGTTTATACCGGGAGGGAGGAAAAGGGAAAAAGGATGGCAGAAGATGTATCAACCGAGGCGGCGAAAAGAGGCTACTCTAGAAGGG
>JBAMHZ010000112.1:2920833-2934246 GCA_037177395.1 Alpinia galanga | reverse complement strand
ACCCTCCTCCTTTATCCGGGCTTGGGACCGGCCATGATAGGTCATCATGGGCGGAGTTTTCATTAGTAATAGTATATTTTATAATATTAGAAATTATAATAAAAAAGGACAGTCTGCACGAAGCTCCTGCCATACGGGGTTCCGAGGGAGGGTCTATTGTATGCAACTTTACCCTGTTTTACAAGAAGCTATTTTCAGGATTCGAACTCCTAAATCACAAGGCAATAATTTTATCATTTAGTCAAGGCTTTCCTTTTTCTAAAGGTTTGTCTTAATAATTTTTTGCCCCTATTCTTAGAAACTATATTATATTTAAATTTTTTATCTTAATAATTTTTTGCTCTATCCTTAAAGGTTTTTTCCCTACGTTTACCTTGTGGACATAGAGTTTTTTCCTCCACTTGTGAAGTGATGGAGAAAAAAAAACTATTTGTAAAGAGGTTAAAGAGATTTTTTCTCTCTATTTATCTTTGTGGATAGATGGAAGGGGAAAAATTAATAAATAAAGGTGGGAAAAAATTAACAAGGAAAAAAAAATTGATGAAAAAGGAAAAAGATTAAGAAGGGAAAAAATAACAAGGGAAAAGGAATTAGTTGCATAATTTTTTTTTTGTCTAAAATTAAAAAAGGAAGCAGTAAAAAAAAGAAGAAAAACATAAAAAACCCACCACTTCGTGATAGCCACTATGACCTTGCGAAGGCAGCTGCTGATCGATTGGCGGAACAGTAAAGTTTGTCTGTGCAAACTGGCACGAATCTGTACTTAAATCCATGAGTAAATCCAAACTTATTACTCTTTCATGTAAAACTCAATCTTAATCCTATGTGCACCATCTCGAACGTGCTTGGTAAAACCGTTAGAGCATATTATTCCAATATGTTATTGAAACTCCATGTTATTCCACTGAGATAGTGTCTCTTGTGTTTCCTGTTGTATTAATGATGTCAATGAAAATTTTTATATGCTAAAACTCACATCATGATGAAGATGAACTTAGATATGTTGTAATTTTTTTTGTAATTTGTCTCCATATAAGATCATATTAAAATAATAACATTTTAGATGGAAACGAAAGTTTGAACTTAAGTATATAGATTTATGGTTTCTTCATTTATTTCTGCCCTTCACCTCCAATTCACCGCTAGCATCATATATCGGAATATTGTCGCGATACTGAAACAATATCATTTTAATAAAATATTAAAACACCAACACGGTTGACTTTCTGAACCTTGATCTGCATGCTATGCTTCTTAAAAAAATGACAAACATTGTTTTTGTATTCTTCTCATCCATTATGACATCCTTCTCCACCAATGATCTTAATGCCAATGGTGCTATAGGAACCAACTCAATGGTTCCAACTATCTCCTTTGGGTTGAGAGAATTGAAGTTCTTGTAGGCTCTTCTGAAAAGGATAGTTATCTCATGTCTCCACAACAAGATGAGAAAAATGTGACCTTTTTAGTGTGGTGGAGTATGGACCTTAGTGTTTGTGCATGATTTCTCAACAGTATGGAACCAAAAGTAGCCTCATCCGTGATGTTTCTCTCTAAAGAGATCAAATAATTTTCAGCATATTTACTCACATGATCAAAATGTCTCCTGCATATATCAGGAGCAGGATCATGTTTTTAATTTATAACAAGATGATTGTTCAGTACAGGAGGAATACTTCATTGCTTTCCAAGGCAAGTGGGATGTACTAGCCATGTATTGTACTTTGACTATTTCTGCATATCTCAAAATTTCACAGCATTGACACTAAGAATTTCAAATGGAAAAATTCCTATCTGGTCTTATGATGATTCCTTGAGTGCAATCTGCTCATGGTTATTAATCAGTGCCACTATACCATCCTTGTTAAACTCCTCGGCTTGAGTCCTTCATGCAATCCTAGCATGCCGCACCATTCCTTCACTAAAACTGTGGCTCATGCTGCTGGACAACGTCATGAAGGTGGAGGATAAGGTCTCATTCAAGGTGAGAGGACTTTCCTTTGCATGGTTTGGAAGGTTGGGTGTCTGGTGTGTGGCTCCTCCTGTCTTTTTTGTATGTGATTCTCTTTCTCCCTCTTTGTGATGCTTATAGGTAGTGGAGTTGCAACGATTCTGAAGAGACACATGCAAGATATGAATTCTCTGCTGGGAAAGTGCGCTAGCTTATCCTTGATGCCACAAAGTGACTGTCAAAACCTACAGATAATTGTGCATGCACACGTGCCCATATGGGCTTAGGATTAGCACATGTTCCTTTTAACTTCGACCATGGTTCCTCATCAAGGTGTCAACCTTGTCAACATCGATGTATCGCTTCTATCCTTTGCACTATGGCCTTTACATGCATTCATAGTTCAACTCATTGCTTGTTGCTTAGCTCACCTTCGTGACATCATGATCTCATCAATCCTCGCCTACCACTATATCTCGCTTGCCTCATTGAATATCCACATTGTCCATAAGTTGCTATTGTCAACCTCTTCCTTTGTAGCCTATCTCAAATTCATTTCTAATTGAGTAATGATGTTAAGCTAGGATGATAGTAAATGTATCATGTTTCCCTATAACAAATTAGATACTTTAAAAAAATAAACAAAACTTTTTAGAATTTTGACATTTTCTTATTGATTAATGAGTCAATTGGCCACAGTGTATTTCCAAGTGCTCTGAGCTTTATTTCATCTCATCTGCCTTTCTATATTTTGTCACTACTGTCTATTTATTTGTGCTAAACTTCGTAGCATTTAGCTTTTATTGAACTCCCCCTAAATTATTATTTACCAATGTCAATGTAAGGCAATACAGAAGTCTATGAAGTGTCATCAAGAAGCAATACTACCACTACATTAAAGAGGCCCATGGAATTGCCTGCTTTGAAGAAGCATGAACATCATAATAATGAAACATTCTTCATGTGATCTGGCATTTGATAGAATGTTCAGTTTGATCCTTCACCGCTATTGGAAGCAATTTAGTAATGCGGAATGACAAGAAACAAAGTGTGTAACGTACATTAATTATCAACATCAGGCTATTTTTGTATCAACTATTTAGGATTAGTTGATACCTTGTGACCTAGAGGTCATGGGTTCGAGTCTTGAAAACAGCCTCTTGCAAAGCAAGGTAACGCTGCATACAATGGATGCTTCCCCGAGACCTCACATGGTGGGAGCTTCGTGCACCGGACTGTCCTTTTTTTATTTAGGATTAGTTATATGAATATTATCGCTTCATTGAGCTCTATGCAACAGGGTTCTATGCAATGTTACATTGCTAATGATACAATCACTCAAAATTATTTTTATTTCGATGATTAATATTTTCATTTGTCTCTCTCTAGCTTTTACATTGCTATTCTAATAGATTCATGTATGATGCAGATCAAGCTTTTATTTGAAAATTCCTAGTTTACAAGCAACTATTGTGTATGCTCTGTAATAATCAAATGACCATTTATATTAGAACTTTACAAGCAATCTAATGTTTCATGAGCATGCTAACCACATTGAAGGAGACTATCACTTTATTGTAGATGTAATTTTGCCAAAGATGATAAACACTCAATACAATTTCTCTTAAGACTAGATTTCCAGTATTTTTATTATACTGCATGGTGCTACTCATGTTTTGTGCAAAAAGTTTAAGACAGATATTTATATTTAAGCTTAGGGGGGTGTTAGAAATACTGAGCCTAGTTTCATGTTATTTTCACTAGTTATTGATAGGCTTGGTGATGCAGTAAGAATTTAATTTATTAAAAGTTGTCTAAATTATTAATTTTTATAATTAGTTAGAATTTTTAGAAAAAGTTTAGTTTTTTTAGGAAAGTTTGTTAGATTTTTATTAGAAAAATTAGGATTTTCTTTTGTTTTATAAAGAATAAGTTGTGTCCTCAAACTATAAATAGGGGTTAGAATCCCATGTATTTGACACGTTTTGAGTTAATAAAGTTTTTAATTTCCTTTCTCTAGGTGAGAATTGGTAAACCTTTCTCTCGGTGAGGATGCTTTCTTTGTTCGCTCCACTGTGCTGCATACTTGGGCTCTGTTTAAATCAGTGTTAAACTCATTATTGAAAACCCTAATTTTTCTTGAGTCAAATAAGCAATTGTGAACCTAGAAGCTTATCCTGGCATATAGTTAGCTACCTTTTTCCTGAATTCAATTTGTATAGACCATGCTACCTTAAAATTCTGAAGCCATTTTGCTAAACAGAAGCTTTAAGCACAGCACAACCTTTTAAAACTGTTTTTTTACCTGCAGGATGTTGCTGTCAAGATTCTTATGGAACAAGATTTCCATCCTGAGCGCTTAAGGGAGTTCCTAAGAGAGGTATTTTAAGTGAATAGTTTGGCAGTAGTTGCGTTGGATAACCTTACGCCTTTTCTTAGTACCTTTCAAATTCATGTATATAATTACTGATTGCTAGAAATTGGGTAACAGGTGCCACTACTAACCAAATTAAACAATAGGTCTCTCATTTTGGATATTTTTGGTCCATTGTACTGACATATGTGCACTCAACTGAAACATAATTTAGTTGGAAGAAGTCATCAGGTGATGATTTATTCTATGGTAACATGCTTTGTGTGGAAATGAATTTTTTTCACAATTTCTCTCTTGGTTCTGTAGTTAATGTTGGGGTTGAAGATAGTCACAAGTCAAGTATTTTGTACATGCATCTGCTGCAATTTTATAGACTGTCACAAAAACACAACCTCTCAAATTCCAGTTTAGTAATATTACATACATAATTCTTGTGCTTGTTATAATATCAAGATACAAATCTTGATGAAAAGGACTATGTTTCAAGGCAAACAAACTGTCAACCGATCCATAATCTACTCAATAAAGAATGGTTAAAGCTGACGTAAATACATCCCATCTAGATGGGTGAATGACTGACCATGTAAAGAATGACAGAAGCCCACATAATGCATGAATGGATCCAAGGCAGAGTTGAGGCTCAACAATACATCACCAATTGTTCTTTTAGTTCGATAAGTATTTACACATTAATTTAACCAAATTACGCCAATTGCATCTTATCTCTAAGTATCACGTTGCACTTTCATATCTTTTTAATTACTCTAATTACACAATATATTATTATCCAATATTCCTTATGGAATGGCTAAAAAATATTAAAGAATATAAATATAGGGAGCAACACCATTGAAAGATAAGTAGCAATAGATAGAAGAAGAGTAGCTTTTGAAAACAATCCCTCCTGTGTGAATCACCCAAATATATACCCAAGTATGTCAAAAATAAAATCATGTGAAGCAAAAAAAAAAAAAGTTTTTAGTTCTCTTGTTTAAGCTCACAACATTGTTATGGATTTCACATTTCATAATGAAGCAGCACATTTGATAATCCCTTTTGAAAATATTATCATAATTATCTCATATCATTGTTATCATATAATTATCATGCCAGATAAATTTAAAGAAAAGTAGAAAACATCCATCCACATAAACAAGAACTCATATCCCACCAACTTGTCCCAAGAAAATGTTAAGCTCCTTTGGTTGATGGATCTACAAGGATACACCAAGGAACACAAATTACTCACTCCAGACACAATATCTACAGTTAAAAGGAAAGAATAAGCTATGAACACTGTAATGTATTATAATGTATTTGGTTACAAGAATGTCGATCAATAAGAATAACCCTCATTCTATCCCTTTAACATGCTGCCTTGACATAACAACAATGCCAACCCTCAAAAAGAATAATACGCATTAATAATGCAACACATGGAGCAAAACACTAGTAATCCCTAAACTAAAATAAGATGCACAAAATGCCGCCTTGATAGATAATAAATAATGGTACTAAGCAAGGATGCCAATCTTTTACCTCTACATAGTAACAGACCATTAATCACTAAGACAGGTTGAGAATGCCTGCTGTTGTCTGGATCAAGCAATAGGGTTACTACTGTGAATCTATAATCTAAATAGGGTTTGAGGGAGTGGAACTCACCGAGAACTTAATGATGATTTCTATTGGAAAAGCATACAAACCCCAAAAGGAAAGGAGGAGCAGTGGTGTTGTAATTGTGTCCTCCTGCCAACGAAAATCTAAAGAAGAGGCTGACTGCAACAATATGATTAGCAAAACTAATGGCTAGAAAGAAAAAAACCATTGGCTGCCACAAATGGAAAACTCACCTACAAGAAAGGAGGGGGAGAAGTTCCAGTAAGTCTGCCCTAAGCTCTCGGAAATTGATTGAGGAGAGGTCACAAACAGCAAAAGTGAGAGGAAGCTCAAAAAAGAATCCACAACTTAGAGCAATAGGTATTGCTGGAGAAAGATTGCACATGGAAGAGAATCTCTAGCAAGGACACGATTTGGGAAAAGTTGGTGATGCACGACTAAGGTTTCAGGTGGAAACAAGAGGTCTCGGGGTTATATGGCTTGACACTAAGGTGGACAATGTTGTGCAATGAGGAGTCCTGTGGAGAGAGGAGACTCCATTTGCATTTGCATAAAGAGTCACGAGGTTGTTCAATTGCGATCTGAGTTGTCACGAAAGAAATTCCTAAAAGGGTTTGTGATCACAGTTCTAGGCGTTGCAATTTCACAAGAATGGAGGGGGCGGTGCTATTGCAACTTAAGCAAGAAGAGTGTGTGTGGACAATATGGTCTTGATGCTAGGTGTCACGATTCATGAGAAGGATGTGCTCAGATAGGGTCTGGCTGGTGGCAGAGATGGGAAGTAAAAAAAGAAAAATAATATAACAATTGCAACTTTGAATTAGAGATATTATCAGTACTCCTCAATAGGAGCTTTAATAGTGGAACTAGAACCAAGGTGAGGGTGAGTTAATGGACCCTTGTAGGAAGTAGCATTTGACCGGGCCACATGATTTGTGTAAAGGATGGATAGTTGGATAGTTATGAAGAGAGTTAGAGACATCATAACATAGCCATAGCCAGGTTTCACACAGTGGGAACACTTAGGCATGCCGTGTTCACCAACATGATCATCATGACCTTGTTGATAGACTCCTAAATTGCCATGGTGATCCTCTAAATGACAACAAAATTGCTAAAGCGGATCAGTCGACCATAGGATCAAGGGATAGTAAGACTAATCTACAAGCTTGCAGTTTCTGAATTTAGATGTCTAATAGGGGTGGAGTGGAGGCGTCTTCCAAGATTTGAATCTTCACAGGCTCTAAGGAAGAATAGTGAAAGGAATATGATAATGAGGAGCTTATTCAAGCGATCTTGCATGACTTATACATTTAAAGTGATTAGAAAGATGTTGTTTAGCTGTTAAATATAGGACTGAATGGCTAGTTGGTTGGGGGGGGGGGTATTAGCTAGTGATTTTATTACTATTATTTTTAATAAATTGCCTTGATAATCAACTATTCTTGTTAATATAATCATGTGTCTTGTTGTTCTGCTAAATAACTTTATGTTCTGATTTACCACCCAATTAACATGGAAATTAATTCTATTATTCAACTATTCTAGCCAGAAGGGAAGCTTTGGTACAACGGTAAAATTGTTATTGTGTGAGCTGTTGATCACAGTTTCAGTGGTGGGAACAGTCTCTTACAATGTAGAATAACTGCGTACGATAGACCCTTCTTGAGATCTTGCATGGGTGGGAGCTTGATGCACCGGGCTATTTTTTATTCAACTATTCTAACCAGTTTAACTGAGCTAAATCACATAAATAATTTAGAAACCTATAAAATTAGGTTAATCAGTGAGGTTGGTTGGATTTGACACCAGTTTCTTCGCTGAGTTTGACTGATCTAGATTTATCTAAGTTTATAGTTTAATGTGGACCGAATTAGGGAGTGATTCAGTCACATTGTCCTAACCAATTTCAAAATATTCAATGCACCTATTGGAAACCTCAGATTGCAAAAATGAGTAAATTATCTGCATTCAGTGAATTATCTGCATTTTCTGAAAGACGCTGCTGATTGGGAGGAAGATGATTTCCTTTTTCTGTATGTGTGCAGAAGCCCTGTCACTAAAGCTTTGACATTTTGTTACCTTTGTCATTAGGTTTCTATAATGAAAAGCCTACGCCATCCTAATATTGTTCTTTTTATGGGCGCTGTTACCGAACCACCTAATCTATCCATTGTCACTGAATATTTGTCAAGGTATGCTGTCTTTCTTAAATTTTATGCTTTTTTCAAAGCATGCTTATTTACAAAAGTATACCCACTGTAGTCCATACTCAATATGTTGATATATGGAAGATTTTGTGTTATTGCAGAGGAAGTTTGTATAGACTTTTACATAAAAATGGCGCAAAGGAAACTATAGAGGAGAGGCGCAGATTAAGCATGGCATTTGATGTGGTACACACTTGATGTTTTTTTAGTCCACCTGACATGATTCTATTAGTTGCCTTTTATGGAATACATTTTCTAAATGTTAAAGTGCCTTTCTACACAAGTAAAACTTATTATCTTACAAAGATCAAGATCACTTCTACTTCATTTTCTTACCTAGTAACTTTTCATAATCCTTTAGGCTGCATTGTTTTACTTAACTAATTTCTTTTGCAGGCAAAGGGAATGAATTATCTTCACAAACGTAATCCTCCAATTGTGCATCGAGATTTAAAGTCTCCAAATCTTCTTGTTGATAAGAAATATACTGTGAAAGTAAGACTCCTAGTCATGATATGTCTCATACCTTGTCCTTCTGCACAGTATTCTCTTACTGCGTTCCAGTTAAAGTATGACTCTATTCATTTTGCTGTTCCACAGTAGAGGCTCATTCAAGTTTAAATTTGTGATTGTGTTAGTCTCCTATAGATATTGATACTCTGAAGTAGCCTGAATTTCCTACCAACTGCTGATGACTTTATTGTTCTTTGCTAGTCCATAAAGCGCCATGTATGATTTGATTTGAGTAAGTTGTGTTACTTTTATGTGTCTTGCTTTGCATTTGTTTCTGAATGAGAATCTCTAAGTAGGTCAATTTCGACGTTGTTATTTATGATACCTATGCTAGACAACTTATGTTATAAAATAAATGAAACACACTAACATGGTATCGTATCTTTGGTTATTGTTTGACATTTGCAGCTCAAATTTTAGGTTAAAGTTGGACCTAAATGCGGAAGAAAAGTTTGCTTATATGCAAATTGTTGGATAATTTGGTATTAATTGTGCTGGATAGTAGTATGAGGAAAGTAGTGCTTCAGACGAAGCATCAATTTTTTTGGCTAGTTCATATGCTATTGCAACACGTGATGTACTCCTTTTAAGGAAACAGTTTACTAAGTTATGCATCTATATCTGATGTGTTAAGCATCCATGGCTGAATGGTTGAACTGCCCAACTCATACTCAGTGAGTTCCTAGGTCCAATTCCTTCTGAATGGACGCCAATGGAAACAATTAATAAGTCTATTGGAATTGGCTGTGTGTCATTCACAGATTCTTCTCTTGATGAATAAATGTATCAATGTTCCATTAACTACTGGAACAAGTGGATAGGAAGGCTTTCCCTTCCAAGGAGCTACAAGAAGCATCATAGTTTGATGAAATTAACCTGCTGTCATAATATCTATGAATCAAACAAATGTTTTTTTTCTTGGAAAACTGTCAGAGAAGCAAAAATGAACATGTAAAGGGATAATGTTTATTTCAGTACAAACTTTTACAAGGCATCAGTGAAAAGATATTTATCTGCACAAATGGATGCATAATCATTAAATGTCCTATTCATGGCTGATAAAGTACTTGAGTGCGCATAATCTGGCAGTTTAGCATTTACAAAAAGTAGTAGACAACTAAAACTTTGCCAGATACAATGCTTTTACCACATGTTTTGATTCTTGTGAAGTACTTATATTTAACTTCAGTTTATATTTATTACAGTTGTTTGAGTACATTCATCTTGCAAAGTTGAGGTTCATTTTACTTTTTCTCGCTTCTGTGCACTGTTGTCTATGATTTTTTGTTACTAACCTTTCCTGTCAAAAGATTGTGATTAATATCAACTGCAACCTCAGTAAATTGTTCTGTCAAACTCCAGGTCTGTGATTTTGGTCTGTCCAGACTGAAGGCAAACACATTTCTCTCATCCAAATCTCTTGCAGGAACAGTAAGTTGCTTGCTTAGTTCAACTCATTTCACTTGATTTGTTTTGTGCCCTATATTACTGATAGCGTTTGGTTATATTATTTTCATGTTAGCCTGAGTGGATGGCTCCTGAAGTACTTCGGGATGAACCGTCAAATGAGAAATCAGATATTTACAGCTTTGGTGTGATTTTATGGGAGCTTATGACCTTGCAACAACCATGGACTAACTTAAATCCTGCTCAGGTTAGTAGTTTATTCCATCAAGGATTGTGATTGTTACTTAGTAATACTTGTTCTATGCTAACTGAAATCATATCATCCTTAGCGATTGCTTGCTTAGCTTCCGAAGATTAGTAGATAGGTATGACTATGATTATGAACATCAACTGATTTCAAGTTTGTGAGAGCTGTTGAAACACTTTAGTTTGTCATTAACATATACATGCTGCTTGTTTTGACTTTAGTCATATTGTTAACCCTCTGCTTATGCAGTGTTAACTTCCGTCCTTAATGATTCTACTTGGATGACCCATAAAACATGGATCATCAGCAGACCAAGTTGTTCTTATTCATTTGCATGCTTCCTATTTCCTACTTACCATCAACAACGCTATGGTTGGTTAGGTTTGTTGCAAAACCACATCTTGTTTATTTTAGTTACCAATAAAAGTTACTTTCCAGATAGAAAAGGCTGTTCAAATACTTAATCTGTCTTTTGACCGTGTTCAATCCCATTAATTGATATCATTTCCTTTACCTGTATGAGAAAATACAAGCTGTGCCCTTGCAGGTGGTTGCTGCAGTTGGCTTCAAGGGAAAAAGGCTTGAGATCCCGAGTGGTGTAAATAGACATGTGGCTGCCATAATTGAGTCATGTTGGGCCAGGTATAGATATCTATTGCTGAATGCAGGCGTGGTTCTTAACATACTTCTTCACTCTTGCTTCCACACGCACTAACTTAAATCATGTGTTGAACTTCAGCGAGCCATGGAAAAGACCTTCTTTTTCTAGTATCATGGAATCCTTGAAGCCTCTAATCAAGCCTCCGTCACCTCAACCATTACATGCTGATTTGTCTAGCATCCAATAGCCAGATGAATGCATATTCCTAAGAGCGATGTGTATTGTAGTTACTCTACTTGTTAAAAAGGGTCCCCTTCAATTTTTGCCTGTCAGAGGATCAGGTGCTTTTCAATTTCCATAGTAATGTTTTTGTATGTCCATATTTTGCTAAGAAAAAAAATCTCCATTTTCATCTACAAAAAACGCCTGTCTTGAAGTAGCATTTTGTTAAACAGATTGTATTGATTTGGTTTGTTTGCAGTGCCAATGAAGCTGCTGCCAGTTTTTATTGCGTCTATATCAACAAGATCGATCTAATCAGCTATAGATATTTCTCAGTAAATTGAAGTTATGTATATTTTGTTTAACCTAGGTGCATTATATTTATATCCGAGCTTACATTGGAAAAGAGCCTTTTGAGGTTGCGTTGCAATTTCAGAGTGATATCAGCATGGAACTTGAATATTGCCGGCCTTGTACCACCAGCTATCTAATCATATGTGCTTGGCGAATATGAGTCTTTGCAGCCAATGCATATATGTATGCCAGAATAAAAGCAGCTGTCACACCCAAAGTGAGTTTCCACCACCAAGGTATGGCATGACATGATCCTCTTGCAACAATTTACTTATACATAGCTAACCAACCATTTCAAATAGGAAAATATTCTACTGGTGATGAAAGGAAATGATACAAATGATTCACATATTAACTAGATTGGTAAAGAAATAATTAACGACAGAAATATAAAGCTTAAAATCTATGAAATATGTTATGAAAAATTCTCAAAGCCTCCACTTAGTAATGGTCATATTTTAACTCGCATAAACATAAAATAGTTTGCACTTGTGTTGGAGTAGCAAGGGGACAGATTCCGTGAGTGAGAACTCATGTACTTTGCCATTATGTGATAGAAAATTGTGCTTGCATGTATTGTGTCTTAACATATCACTCTCATTGACATGTTGGAAAAAAAAAACAATATAAACTACTAAATGGTCTCTTTTACAATATAATATCACATATATAATCCACATTCACATGAAATATCATTCAATTCTCTTCTAGGTTACCATGCCAACACCAAGTTAATCATCCTCTTTATAATAGCTAATCACAAGAATCACTTAATACATGTGTGGTATAAAGTTACCATTTTAACAACTAACAAACATGCTGCTAATACAAACAACTTACAACTTAACTAACATGATGATCTATGTGTTTGACCAGAATAAGTAGGACCAAAAGATAACCCAATATCATAAAAACTTGCAAGATTAGGTATATCTGCAATGTCCTTTTCTTTCAAATCCTCTCAATCCAATAAGAGAGGAGGAAGAGAATCCAAGATTCAAATGTGTATGTGATATATAGTAACATGTGAAACAGAAGCTATGTTGATAATGGATTTTACCTGGTTAAAAGACCATTCTTATTCTACAATCCATTTAGTGTCTGGTGTGATAGATTTTCCAAAGGAAAAATTAACTGTAATGACTAGTCGAACTAAGGTGCTCATGCAAACCTAATAGATTTAGAATTTTGGATCTTGATTATAAAATTTTCTTTGTGTTGGACTTGGAGGATTATAACCTGTAGATCAATCCTCTCAAATACATAGAATAACTTTAGAGAATTATAACCAATGGATCAAGTTGCTTAGATACAAAAACAAAAAGTCCCTAGGGCTAATTTAGATGGTCATCACAGCCGTGTTAAGACTTAAAAAGGCAATGGGTCTTTAGAGAATTATAACCAATGGATCAAGTTGCTTAGATACAAAAACAAAAAGTCCCTAGGACTAATTTAGATGGTCATCACAGCCGTGTTAAGACTTAAAAGGGCAATGGGTTGATTCCTGGAGTTCATCGCTAGGCTACCGATGATTCTACATTTCTGCGCTGGCAATCTGACACTTTGATTTATCCCTCTCTACACATAGGGGCAGTGGTGGGGGTCACTAATGCGGCGATTCTATATTTTTTTAATAAAAAACAAAAAAAAATCTAGATCAGCCTTAGAGGATTACAACCTTTAGACTAATCTTAGAGAATTAGGATTCTTTACAAGAATATTAAAATGCAAAAAAGAAATCAATTTGATCAAGTTACTTAGATTAAAAGAAAAGTCTCAAGATCAATTTTTAACGAGTGTGAAATGTCTCATTGGATTTTTGATGCTTTTCATGCAAAAGAATTACCGTACCAAGGTGAAATTTTCTATGATTTATTATCCTTCATTAAGTCGGGAGGCTAGTTATAAGGGATG
>JBAMHZ010000112.1:2897471-2918615 GCA_037177395.1 Alpinia galanga | reverse complement strand
ATCTTTGGCTTCTAACGTTTTCCTCTTAAGCTTCATGTTTAGCATTTACTCTTCACATGTTTCATCTACCAAAATAATATTATCTGCAAATAATAAATATCATGATACCATATCTTGGATGTGTTTAACGAGTTCATCCATAATTAATGCAAAAAGATAGGGACTTAAAACTGATCCTTGATGTAACTCTATCTTTATGAAAAATGCTTCAGTTAATCCTCTTGGCATTTTCACTCTTGTTATTGCATCCTCATACATATCCTTAAATATTTTTATATATGCTATACTAATACATTTCTTTTTTAAATTCTCCATATAATTTCCCTTAAGACTCCATCGTAAGTTTTTTCAAAATCAATAAATACCATGTGTAAATCTTGTTTTCGTTCTCGATACTTTTCAATTAGTTGTATGAGAAGATGTATAACTTCTATTGTCGATTTTTTTGACATAAATCCAAATTCATTTTCGATCACTGTGGTTTCCTTTTTTAATATTTTTTTTATATTATTTTTTCTCATAGTTTGATGATATGATTCATTAGTTTAATACCTCTATAATTTACACAATTTTGTATGTATCCTTTAATTTTATATAAAAGAACTAGAGAACTTATTCTTCACTGATTAGATATTTTTTTTTGTTTTTAATATTAAATTGAATAATTTTGTGAGGCATTCGGTACCTTGTTTATCTAGACACTTCTATACTTCTATTGGAATATCATCTGCTCCAATTACTTTTTTTCATTTTGTATTCTATTTAAAGTTTGTTCCACTTTTGAAAATTGAATTCTATGATAAAAATTTAAATTTCTATACTCTAACCTACTTAAATTATCTAAGTTAATTTGATTATTTAAACCTTCATTGAAAAGTTAATGAAAATATCTTTTCTATCACTCTTTTATTTTCTTATTGGGTATGAGTACACCTTATTGTATTCATCTTTAATGCATCTTATTTGAGCAAGATTTTTAGTCTTTCTTTTTTGAGCTTTAGTTATTCTATAAATGTCTTTTTTTTCCTTTTTTGTATTCAGTTGTTAATATAAATGTTCAAAAGTTTCATTTTTAGCCATACTCCTTCATGCACAATGATACATGATTTATTTGTATGTTTGTTTTGTTTTGTTTTGCTTTGTTTAATTCCTTTTCTGTTTTGAGGAATACATTTTTATGTTCGTCTGATCATTTTATTCTTTTTTTTGCATAATTTTACTATGATCACTATCCTCTAGTCCACCTATATCTTTTGTTTGGCAGGGGTCCCACTTTGGTCAACTCATTGATGGATTCATCTCTGCATTCCTCTTTGCGTCAGCCAGCATTTGATCTTATCAATACAATAATAGTTTCTGATGCTTCTGCTTTGGTTTCTTGGAAACTGAAAAATAGAACTTCAACCTGTCAATCAAGCACCGGCCAAGTTTTTGTTATTGATGAGGATGAACAACTATTTTCTCATGATGTTGAAGAGAAGGATGATAACTGCTGGAGTGAATTTAGCACCCAAAACAAACTTACCTCTTTTGAATGTACAGAATGGGCCTGTATCCCAATGTTATGGTTTGAAGTTCTAATTAAAATAGAACCCTCTATGCTTCCTATATCCTTTTCCAAGGCTGTTTTCTGGGCTCTGTCTCACATCTCATTATTGGAGTTTGCTTCTACGATGGAATTATCATCCTCCATTGAAGAATGGTTGTCAGTAAATGCTAGAGAAATTTCATCATCATTTGGTTGGGAAATTCCTACTGGAACAGATGATGGTGGTGATGGGAAGGATTGTAGAAATTCTGTTAGGGCTTCATCTAGGACATTGGTTCTAACAAAAACACTTAAGAGGTATGGCAATGTTCTTCTGATGATAGTTTCATACCTTTCTTAACAGTTTGATTAGTTGATGATACAATGTTTCATGTGATATGGGAGTGTCAACAATAATTTCTTTATCTCCTTGCTATTTTCTGTCATAAACACTAACAGATCTCTGACACTTGATTAGGTTTGCTGCCCATTTTGTATTGCAAGTAGAGCGACATGAACTTCATAAACAGTGGACTTGGATGCCAAAAATGGCTGAGAGCTTGATACTTTTGATTATAAATCCTGATGATGTAAGGGTTCCAATTTTATTTTAATTTTGTAAAGTATTTTATTCGTTGTGATAGAGATGCATTCTAGGATTGGTGAGTCATACTAGTTCTATGCTGGCATGTTATGTCAGTCAGCACAGATTTACATTTGCAGAGACAATGGACTTAAAGAATTGGAGCACTAGTCAGCATGGAGTCTTTTACAAGTCAAACTTCGTGCATGTAAATCTGTGTTGACCAACATAACAATGCATGGCTTAGCACTAGCAATTCTGGCTTTCTTCCAAGATGTAAAACTGGATAAACGTAATGTGGTTTCAATGATACAAAAATTGATGAAATAATTAAGATGAGTCAACTTTCTATAAGAGACATATCGATCTATTATTTAATTAAAGGAGATAATGACAAATATATGATGGTTTGTTTGGTGAGATGGTTGATAGAAAACTTTTAAAACTGTGGTACAAACCACTATAATAAATTGAAGTGTTGGACTACTAAAGCAATATGCACAAAATATTAATTTAGTAGAGATAAAAATGCTATGATAGATATGGAGTTCTGGAAAACATAAAACAGAAGAATACTGATATCCAAGAACAAGTTTATGTTTCCATGTTAAATATGCAAGAAAATGGATCCAGATGTTATAGACATGTTTAGATGATTATTAGATTCTATAGTTAGAATAATTGAAGCTATAAATGGGAGGTGTAATGATAGAGGAAGATCCAAGGAATAATTTGTTGATTGAATAAAAATAATTTAATTGCTTTTGCATAGAGCTTAATGGATTTCTATGTCCCCAACCTAAAGCAGTTGGGACCATGATTTGAAATCTCATATGATATTCGACAAAACTTGGCATGCTATAACACATGCCATAATGAATTGAAATAATATTCGTTAATTTTATTGTAGTTTGTGTTCATACAAAAATAATGTCAAAATTGTACCATTGTAGATGGACACAAATTGTCTTCACTTTCCTCTTTCACCTTGTTTTCTATTGGCACCATATTTTGGAAAATTGACATGATACCAAAATAATATTGTTTGAATCAAAGATCCAAATTCCAGCACGATTCAATATGATTTGAGATTTTGAACTTTGGTTGGGACAAATAAAACTTAGATGATGATGACCATTTCGGTGCAATATGTTGCTTGACCTAGCTCCTAACTTGACATCAAAATAAGCTAGCATAATAGAGTAGAAGAAATGGAAATGCATAATTCTCATATATTATTATCTACGTTCTAGATCCATCTAAACTTTATCATCCTCACCAAGCTGTATTTTTCTTAACTATTTGAGGTTGGCTACATGCAATATCAAAATATGTGACGATTTTAGTATAATATATTTTTTGAAGGTATATCCTTAAATCATTTTCATCCTTTTGGTTAGGGTATAAGACAAGTCGATAGAGTTATATTGGAACATGTTTCAAGGACTCAAGGTTTGACTTCAGGACTTCAATTTCTTTGCTCTAGTGCTGCTTCTCTGTCTGCTATCTTTTCTGGGTTGAGATTTGTGTTGCAACAGGTATGCTTTGAAATGACATGTCCTTTTTTGGCACAATACTCGGAGTCCTGGTTCAATTGACAGGCCCCATCTATATTTATGAGTAGAATTTGTTTTTTGTGGTCCTTATGCAACTTTCAATTGACAATCTGGCATTTCAATTATATATAATACATTACAGTAATTATGCGCTAAACTCCTTTTCTAATGTACTAGAAATAAAATTCTGGCACATCAACTTGCAATGTATTAATGATCTGGTAATGCATCAAAAATGTTATGTCTAATATGTATCTAATCATTGAAAATATTAGTGATATTGTTGCACCAATAGTAAAACTTTTGTCAAATTGTTATGTATTTTAGTTGCAATTTATCACTTGAAAAAAACTTCACCTTGGTAAAGTATTTTTTGATCAATCTCTTTGAAATCAGTTGTCATATTACTGTGTTTCCTTTGTTTTTTATTTTTGTTATTTTGTCTTGACATCGACTGAATGACCACAATCAAATAAAATGATGCAGGTTTCTGGTTAAGAACTTCAGAGATTAACAGATGGTGAACTTGGTTTCTTCATGTTGCCTTATTGTTTGGTGATCGTGAACTTGCTATTTTTCGGATAATGGATAGTCCATATCCATATTGTTGACATTTTGCTTGCAAGAGCTGGGTTTGCTTCGCAGCTAACCTGGATCAAGAAATGAGAAATATTTTTTAAGGCTTTACAATAAAACATGCAAATTTATACCAATAAGTTGATGGAAGTTTTACTAGATTCGTATTGTCTTATTTTCCATATCCAACAGTCAAGGAAAATTAAGTGTCATTCATTCATTATTAGGATGCTTTAATTTCTTCCTTTGTAGATTGTATTATACTCGTTAACAAACCCGTGATGCACATAATAGATAGTTTAGAACCCTTATGCCTTGTTATGCCAAGAATTGATTGCTTACTTAAAACTCTATTTTGCCCAATTTTGGGTGGATGAAAAATGGGAAAAAAAGGGAATTTGTCGACGGATTGTGAATCCTTCCATGGATCATTTTTTCTCATTTTGTCCACCTGAAATCGGCAGAATGAAGTTCCATTCTTCCCGTAGCAACTCCCTAGATGAACTTGGGTTACCAATAACAATTATTAACAACATTAACGATGAAATAGCAGGTGCAATCTTGCAACCTGGTTGTGATTCCTTGGAGTTTGCAAGTAGGCAACCTCGCTGCGATTTGTGCCTCAGCGAGCAAGCGACTTGATTGTGGTTCACGGTTGCAGTCATGGTTCTCAGTTATAGAGGTTGCATGCTCACAGCTAGACTGCTGCAAGACTCATTTGGCCATGGGTTGCAACCGTTAATCGTGGTTATCGTGAGACCTATATTCCATTCTTTGTTTTCCTTCTTGCATTCCTCCTTTTCATCCCATCTTTTCCTCTTCTTTCTCTTCCTTTCCTGTGCTGATTTTTTTGCTCGTGATTACTTACCCTCCATATACATTTCAAAGTAAATAGAGAATTAGTCAACAACAATGACAACTGATCCTTTATTCAACTAAGTGGGATCACTTATATAAATCCTCTTATGTTATTGGGTTCTATCTCCTATTATATCCTCATCTTATTGAATTTTATTTTATTTTATCATTGTTAATTAAGTTTTTTTTATTTTTCTTCCTCGATTAATATGTGTATTTGTCGTGATCTCACATCACTTAAGTAGGACATTTATTGATCGTTTAGGTATATATCCATATCATCTTAAACGCTTCTCTTGGAGTATTTCTTCAATAGACATTATCTCGATTTTCTTTCTAATATTCTCATTTTTTATTCTATTCATCTTTATATATTCGGACATCCACTTTAATATTCTATCTCTATGACTCTTATCTTTGCATATGTGCTTATTTTATAACACAATATTCAACTCTATATAACATAACAGGTTTAATCACCGTTTTATAAAACTTCTTTTTAAGCTTTAGAGGCACCTTATGATCAACCTAGTGTTTCATATTCGAGAATCTTTTCCAACTGACTGATGTGGTGGGGACAAACATAGAGGAGTTTTGCCCATGTTTTCCACTCGAGAAGCCAAACAAACCTTGGTTTTCCAATTCTGATTCTTTTTTAATTGACTACAATGCGTGGACGGTGTCTAGTTTTGAACTAGTCTTTCCTGCTATTTTTTATTTTTAAGTAGAAGAGATGAGAGGTGATTCTACATTGTCCCTCAATGTTCTCTTTGTTCTCATCTCTGTTGGGCACTTTTAAGAAGGGATATGAGTAGCGAAGTCGCTTAGTCTGGGTTGTAGTTGATGGTGCTATGGTGTAAGAGTTTGTCAAGTTGTGGCTGCTAATTAAAGGTAAGTAAATTAATTAATAGTTAATTAACCATTTCCAACCCTAAAATAAAAAATAACTAAATTAATTATAATGAAATAATTAGGTTCAAATAAATAATTAGATTTAATTTAAATATTTAATTGCAATAATTACATTTTATTAGAATAAATAAATTTAATTTAAATTATTAAAGTTACTTGAAATTAATTAATCTAATCAAAATTCAATTAATTAATCTAATTAATATTTACATTAATTAATCTAATTAATATTAAATTAATTTAAATAACTACTATAGTTTAAATTATTTAAAATTAATTTAATTAAGTAGAACTAAAATTAATTAAATTAGATTAAATAACAAGAATTAATTTAAGTTAGAATTGATTAAGTATACCAAAATCAAGTAAACTGATTAAACGCTATGATCAGAACGAAGTTGAATAAATTATAATTAAATTGAAAATGTAAATTTTATTAAACTCAAAACAAAATTACACTTGTAATATATAGTATTTGTATTTAATCAAATATAGAACTCCGCCCATGACGAATTAACCTTGTCACGACCGGTCTCAAGTTTGGATAAAAAAAGGAGGATTGTGTTAGATTGCCAGCCAGCGTCAAACTAAGGTAAATGTTTAATGCATGGATCTATTTAATCAAATATAAATGCGTGAATTTTAGATTTTTATATATCTTTTATTGTATTATTTTCCTTACATATATTTTTTTTTTGAATTTGTTATGGATTCAGATCCCACCAATCCCATTGATTCCAATAATTTAATACTCGATATTTAGCTTTTTTAAATTTTTTATACTGATACTGATGTTGCCAATCATGTAGTATACGTTAAATCATGGTTTCTTCTAATGATTTTAAACATGGTGCTAATCTCCATTGTATTGTGTGATTGGAAAAAATGTGTTTCTTGGTGCGGTTCCTAGGCCATTCTATTATGACATCAACTGAAATGCGTAGCCAAATGTTTGTTTTTGACTAACTAGTTTTCCCAAATGTTTAGTTATGTTTGACTAGTGTTCTTGTTCGCATAGACTTGGATGATTAATTTGTTTATTTGAACTTTGGTATTAGATTCCTTTAGTAACGATTGATTTCTGAGACACCACTAGCTGTTCTGCTTGATTTGCTTGTAATTTCAATTGATAATCAACATGTGTCTGTGGGCTCTCATCAAACCTTGAGATGACATCTTACTTTACCTGAAATGTTTGTAGAAATCAAACTAATGGTCTTGACCAAGCAGTTTTTTCCAAATTTGTTTTGAAGTATGTTAGCTTTGATTGTATGAATCTGGTGCATTTCGAGACTAGTTCGATATACACCATTTGATAATTTGAGTTAAATTATTTCAGAGTTTGAACTTCTCCAAGTCACATTTTTTTTATGGTATTTATTTCTTTGGTAGATTCAGTAGAGGATAAAATTATGCAAAATAAGTTAAGATGGTATAGACATTCAAAAATGTTTGATAAACATAGATACACTGGTTGAATCAACTAGTTGTTAAAGGGAAACCCACACAACTGGTCAATGTAATTAAACACGATTAAACATTTGAAAGTATATTGACTATTATACTATTTATCACGATGAGGATGCTGCTGTTTATCATGTTTGACAACCTAAATTTGTGCTTTTAGTACCTTTTTTTGACTCAAAAGTTCAAAAATCTTTTGATTTATACAAACAATGTGTATGCTTATCTCAGGTCTTAACTGATTCACTTGTTGAAAACTTTCATAATCTTCATCACCTCTTTTTCATCATCCGCAAACTTTTAAAGGAAGTAGTTACTACCAATCTAATATCATTTAAAGAGGATTTCAAATCTGCAAATCATGTATTTCATGGGGGGTTTTTGCATCAACCATGCTTTGAAGATTTGCTAGACACATCAGATGCAAACTCAGGTACGATAGTTGGCGTGAAATCCTGGGAGAAGTTTTGTTACTCTTTATCAGCAGTTGTATGGCCATCAATTGTCAAATGCTTAAAGAATGGGAAGGAACTAATCAATTCCAAATCTTGTCAGGTACTTTTCTTCAATTTTCTTGTTATGTTTCATAGTCCTAACTTGTTTAACCTTTTCAATTATTTGTTAGTTAGATTTGACAATGATACATATTGTTTACTTTTGATGGTTTTGAATTTTGCATTCATGTCGATTGGTATTAGTCGCCGTGGATAAAATGTATTGTTTTTGGATGCGGATAGGTACCTACTATGACTGCACAAATAAATGTCACCATTCTTCTTATGCCTACACAATTTTGATGGTACAATTAGGATTGCCGGCTCCACTAGTACCATCTAGAATCAACAATAATAACAACCAAGTTTTATCCCATTAGGTGTGATCGGTTATATGAATCTTTCTACACCATTGGGCTCTATCTCGTACTATATCATTATTTATACTTAAATAAATTTTATCTTGTTTTATTATTGCTAACTAAATATTTTTTGATCTTCCTCTTTCTCATTTTATGTACCTATTTGTCATAGTTTTATATTGCCTAACTAGAGAATTTATTAGTCGTTTAAGTATATGTTCATATCACCTTAAACGTATCTTTCGGATTTTTCCCTCAATAGATACATCTCCGACTTTTTCTCTAATACTCTCATTTCTTATTTTATCTATCCTCGTGTGCCCACACATCCATCTTAATATCTTCATCTCTGCAACTTTCATCTTCTGCTCATGTGTTTGAGTCATAGCCTAACATTCAGCGCTATATAACATACCAGGTCTAATCGTCGTTTTGTATAACTTTCCTTTAAGTTTTGGAGGTACTTTACGATCACATAAAACACCCGACGCTCTCCTCCATTTCAATCATCCTGCTTGTATTATATGTAAGACATTTCTCTTAATCTCTCTATTGTCTAGCAAAAATGATTCTAAATACTTAAAACTTTTCGTCTCAAATAACTCATCGTCTCCTATCTTAATACTTGTCTCATTACATCTAATATTGCTAAACTTAAATTTCATATATTCTGTTTTTACTCTATTTAGCCTAAAATCTTTCACTTCTAGTATTTCTCACCACGATTCTAGTTTAGCATTTACTCCTTCATGTGTCTCATCTATTGAAATAATATTATATGCAAACAACATGCACCATGGTACTGTTTTGAATGTGTCCAGTGAGTTCATTCATAATTAGTGTAAAAAGACAAGGACTTAGAGCTGATCCTTGATATAACTCTATTTTTATTGGAAATATTTCAGTTAATCCGCTTGAAATCTTAATTTTGGTCGTTACTTTCTCGTACATATTCTTAATTAGTTTAATATATGCTACGTTAACACTTCTTTTTTTAGAGTTCTCCATATAATTTTTCTTGGGACTCTATCACGAGCTTTTTCTAAGTCAATGAATACCATGTGTAGATTTTGCTTTTGCTTTTGATACTTTTCAATTAGTTTCTTGAGAAGATGTATAACTTTTATTGTTGAATTTCTAGGCATGAACCCAAATTGATTTTCGATAATTGTGCTCTCCTTCTGTAATTTTTTTCTATTATTCTTTCTCAAAATTTCATGGTATGACTCATTAGTTTAATAACCTTATAATTTACACAATTTTATACGCCCTTTTATTCTAATATAAGGGAATTAAAGTACTTACCCTCCATTGATTATACATTTTTTTATATTTTCAATATCATGTTAAATAATTTTGTAAGCCATTCGATACATTGTTTCCCTAGATACTTTTATATCTCTATCGGAATATCATTTGATTCAATAACTTTTCTATTTTGCATCCTATTTAAAGCTTGTTCTACTTTTAAAATTTGAATTTTACGATAAAAATTTAAATTTCTACTCATTTGACCTAATTAAATCATCTAAGTTAAGTTAGTCACCTAAGCCTTCATTAAAAAGTTGATGAAAATACCTCTTCTATTGCTCTTTTATTTCTTCATTATTTACTAGTACCATATTACATTTATCTTTAATATATCTTATTTGGGTAAGATCTTATCTTCCTCTCTCTCACTTTAGCTATTATATAAATATCTCTTTTTTCTTTATTTATATTCAATTTTTGATATAACCGTTCAAAAGTTTCATTCTTAGCTCTATTCATTACTTTATTAGCCTCTTTTTTGGCTTTGTATATTTTTTTAAGTTTTCCTCGTTCTTACAAATATATAATTTTATTTTTTCTTCATTTTCTCATATATTTTCTCATTTCACTATCAAAATTTCTTACTTGGTAGTGCATATCCCTTTGATTTATCGAGTACACTCTTAGTTATTCTTTTCAACTTGATATCATCTTATCTCATGTTGTATTAGGATTATTTATATATTTCACCTAATATTTGTATTCCTATCTTCTCTTTAAATATGTTCTGTTTCTCACCCTTTAACTTCCCCCACTTAATTCTAGGAGTCATGTATATATTTTTTCTATTGATACTATGCCTGAGGTGTATATCCAACACTATTAACTTATTTTGGATAGTTAAGCTTTCTCCCGGGATGATTTTGTAATCTTTACAAATCTTTCTATCCCTCTTCCTCACCATAATAAAATCAATTTGTGATTTATTATTTCCACTTTTGAACGTGACTAAGTGTTCTTCTTTTTTCTTAAAAAACGTATTAGCTAGTATAAGATCATATGTTATCGCAAAATCCATAGTTTTACTTTTTTTTCATTTCTTGTTCCAAACTCATAACCCCCATGCACCCTCTCATATTCCTAATTTTGCACTCCAATATACTCATTTAGATCACCTCTTATTAAAATCATTTCATTTAGAGAAATATTTTTACATCTCAAAGTCAATTTACATATCATAGTCAAATGATGAGAAAAAACCACCCTTATGAATTTAGGGTTCTAGAGGCAAGGAAGGCTCGACCGTGTTAGCATGTTGAAACAGTGATACATTCAATTAGGAAGGAGAAAGTGACAAGGAGTATCTTATAAGAGTCTCTTACACATATTATTTGACTATAAGATGGACATTCAATTGATCTTAAGAATTTTTTTAAAATTGGAAAAACTACCAACAGTTGCTTTGTATACTAGGAAGAAATGTTCACTAATCTATAGGATATTAAATACATCAATGACCCTCCTATTTTCTTGCTACAGTGAGTATGTTCCTTATGAGCTTGATCTTTGGGGTGAGATAGAGGATGGCAAAGCAGGATTACTTGAAGAGGTAAAAACATTTGGAAGTACACTACAGCATCATGCGTGAAGTGTAGGGTTTCAAACCCAAGCGGATTTTGTTTTTTATGAACTAGCGAAGCTTCCCTAAGACATGTCATCTCCTCTCCATTTGATCTCTTCCTCAGAGGCTTACATAATATTCATGTCAAGGATTATTGGATTTCTGATAGGCCTCATTGTTCTACTTTTCCAATGGATAGATAAACCTTCTTAACATTTCCTAACTTGTTGGTTTGCTATTTCAAACTTCCTTTTAGTCGTCATAACTGCACCACTATCATAACAAATCAAATGGCAAGAATGACCACAATATCTCTTGCACCAATCTGTTTAGCAAACTTGTTTAGGGCTTTAAGGGGTGTTTGCAAGGCCAAGAATTTGGAAGTGGCAACACCTTTATTCCTCTACATTACTTAGGTGGTGGTGATTGCACCTTGACCTTGTGTAGGTGGAAACTTGCAAAAGGGAAGGAGTGTTTAATCATAATGATCAATGACAAATAGGATATAAAATGGACCTAGACATTAAATAAGCCCTCCATGTCAAAGAAAAAGGATCTTATGCTTCCATATATTATGAGGACAAGCATGCATTTTTTTTTCAAATGAAAGTACTATGTAGAAAATGAAGCTAGCCATATTCATCAGTCAACTACTGATGAATTTCTAGAGAAAACTCTATGTGCAATATTAATATACTATTTGCATCCTATAAAATAAAAAATATGAATTAACCATGTAGAAACCTTGATTATATGAAACAATGTAATCTGGATTCTATGAGCACCAAATGAATACGAATTAGAGTAAATGAGTATGAATAACACACATTTTAATTGTGCATGGGATATCCAACAAAGTCACGAAAGCATAAGACACACTATTGTGCTACATGAAAAAGACAGTCACAGCAAGCATTTTAGAATCTTAATAGACAGCGACTATAAAAAGAACACAATATTTATCTTCCTACCAAAATGTTTATTTATATTCATGCTCATGCTTGGCCCAACTAACATATGAGCACAAAGGTAATTAGAAATGCTAAACAACAGCATATAATGAGTAATGACCCAATACATGTCAAGGAAGTACAACAACGTTCAAAAGGCTGACCTTTTTCTTCACCCTCATGTATAGATGCTGCTATCCAAACAGGTCTATTGGTTAGCTGTAGCTGGAGGTCATTTATCTTCTTAACATCTTTCCCAAGGACATTGAAATTGCCTACAGCTAGATTTTAATGAACTTATATGTCAAATTTTGACATATTAGCAAAAAAAAAAGTTGTAATCTAGAAAGAATTACTAAGCTATTCACATTGGTAGAGTACAATATTATAACTGATGAAGAACAAACCAATGTAGGATTGATTTAATAGATTTGAAAGTATACCATATTTTAAATCACCAGCAAAATGAATGACATTTGGTGATGCATTTAGTAACTGAAACCGAACAGCTTGAAGAGTGCTCTGAAATAATTACAGTAAACAATGTAAAAGCAAACAAATTATGATATCAGAAAAGAAAAATCCATACCAAAGGGACCACCAATGATATCTTTGACAGCATCAAGGAGATTAAAGGCAGTGCCAATAGTCTTGACCAACGCTTAAAAGACTTGCATGACATCCTAGCATTTAAAATTGTCACTGGAATCTGGGAAAAATTATAATCATTTAAAACACATATTAAGTTATCACAGAAATTAGCATGGCGTCGTACTATAAAAGAACTAAATAAAAAACTCAGAACATGTGTAACAATAGAAAGGAAACAAAAGATAATCAATTAAAATAATATTAGCATTATAGAAGCATGAGGATGCACAATCACAAAGGCACACAAGAAAAACTCATAAATATAGGCATTGGTTTCTAATAGGCATTGGTTTCTAACAAGGACAACCAAGTATAATACTCTATGGGAACATAAAATGCAAACCGTGTCAAGAGGCCTACAAAGTTTCTAGAGTATATTGAACATTAGCCCCTTAGTAATCATGTCAGTAGTCTCTCAATGCCCTCATGGGGGCTAAACTTGTTTGCTTCATCTTTCCATTACTTATGAACTTATAATTTATGCAATACAATAACAGAATCTGAAAACATGAAGAAAAGTGTAATTTTAAAAAGCGGCCACCTAGGGAGTTTCACTAAGGGGTCACTTTGCATAGCGGTTTAATGGTTCCCTGCTAGCCTGTCATTTTAAGAAAGGACCCAGGAGGTTCTGAGCAAAAAAGTGATTTTAAAAAAGCCAACTTTGTTATGATTTTTATTTTCTTAGTTGCAATGTAAAATATGAAATATTTTGGAGTTATGTATTTAGTACTTATTTGTTAATTATAACTTCTTTATTAGCGATTAAGGCTTGTTTGATCAAGCATACAATTATTATATTATGTATAAATATTCCTCATTTTTAATTTAATTTACTTCTTATTTAACATCAATTGTTTAGGCCCCTACCTACCACCTAGGCGCTGGGTAGTGGGACAACTGCCTACCACCTACAACCACCTTTTAATACATTGAAGAAAAGTTCCTGAAGATTACTCACCCCTTTATTTGCAGCAGATACAACAAGGTTGGGCCAGAGTTCACTTTCCATCAGAAAGACAGCAATTGGTTTCCAGTATCCCAGAATCTTATCCACTACTGTAGGAGAATCAATAGGAGAAAGCTGGGGGAAAAAATTTATTGTCATTCTTGCAAGAAAAATGCATGCCAAACAGAAAGAAACTCCATTTTGGAATCATAAAATCTTATGGAATTATAATTCTTACTTTTAATATTGCATGAAATTTGAGTGTTTGCTAAATAAAATAAATGGGTATTAAAATTCGTTATGAAAGAATATAGAAAATATAAACAAGATAAAAAAAATTAAATTGGTCTAAATTGTGTTAAAATCTTGAGAACTCATGAGACTATTGAGACAACTAATTTAGTCTCACATGAAGAATTGTAACTTGGTGTGCTAGTCAAAAGGTTTATAGGCTTAGATGAGTGAAGTGTGAACTATTATTAGCTTAGATTAAAGCATTTTTACTAGGTGGTTGGGTCTAAATAATTAATGGGTTTCTAATTGAAGTAAATTATGGCACTTGGTATTGGAGTTGGGGATGGCAACAGGTAACCAAGAATCGGGTATTTTGCAGGTACCAGCCATTTAAGTCAGGTTTGGATACCAAAGTGTGCTTGATAACCGAGTTCTTCTTGGAATATGATCTTATTTAAAATAGCAAATATGTAGAGAACCCTCATATTTCACTCGAAATCATTAATTAACCAGGTTTGGGTAGCAGTTAGTCAATCAAATTTGGATCGGTCACAAAAATGCATGCTCACAATTTTTTTTTTTTTGCTTCGATAAGTGAATTACCACTAATTTGAGCTTAAGCATTTTGGATTAGTGCATGACCCTAACAAATTAATTTGGCAATTTCCCTTTTTATTTGAGTGGGTTGTAACAATTACAATTTTCTACAATATAATATCAACCATATCTTCTTTCTAGGGTTTGAAACATGAGAAATGAAGTCCTAATTATTACTTAACAAAAAAGATCCACATTTCTTAGGGATACATCCTTATTATGGAATTTGAATTCTTTTTAATGGGTATTGGTCCAAACAAGATAGGCTACCAAACTACACTCTACAAATAAAGGAAGAAAGGACGATCATGGATGAGTAAAATGATTCAAACCTTTCAGATTGAATGGGAAAGAACAGAGCAACCAATTAGCATACCTGATAAATGACACCATCTGGAAGCTGATCCTTGATGACTTCACTGCAATAACCACAGACTAATTCATAATGGAGTGTAAAGTTACACAACAAGTTATGAGCATTCTACAAGAGATGCATAAGACATCCAAAATGCCTAAGGAACAATAGTAAAATAAAATAAAAACAAGCCTAAGGCCCAAAAAACCCAACGTTTATAAATGCATAAAAGATGTATCGAGCCAAGGCCAAAAGTTTTATCCCACTAGGTGGGGTCAGCTATATGAATCCTCCGTAGTTGGTCTTAAGCCCAGATGAAAAGTGAAGGATTGCATTATATTGTCAGCCAATATTGAACTTTGGCAAATTTCAATAAATGAATTCAACAAAATATTCCACCATCATTTCACCAAAACAATTTCCAGGCAAAGAAAATTAATTCAAAAAGTAAGAATAGATGGCAGTTTATACAATGCTGAGATCGTGGTGGTCGTCATCAAAACATGGAAATCGGGATGCTGACGAATGCAGTGGTTGATCACAGGGATCGCCATCAATCCCTCGCCTGAAAGGAATCAAAATGATTAGGTTACGATCATAAAAAGACAGTCGAAACCTTGAAGGAACGAAGAGAGAGAGAGAGAGCGAAAGAAAGCTTCTACCTAAAGAGACAGCGTGAAACCAGAGGAGGGGACCGGGAGGCCGGGGCGAGGAAGGGTAGCCGAAGCGCTCGGGCCAACGGGAAGGGTGCTCCAGGCCGCGCAGCCTCCTCCATTGAACAAGCGCGTACATAAGCGGCGACGCCATTCGGGTCGCTGCTCTGTAAAGTCCGTACACCAGCTTGCCTCGAGCCGCCATCGGCGAGCTCGACGCCTCCATCTGCCTTGAAGGGTAAACCTAACAGGAGCCGCCCCCGCTCAAAGTGATGCCGGGAAGAACGTATCTCCGCCTACTCTCCGCGATTTGTCCACTCCAAATTCAAGGAGCCGGCTGTGCTCCTCTTCCTTGCTCTTCTCCCCCGCCACGTCCTCCTTGGCTGCTTGCTGTCTTCTCACGAAACGCGACGCATTGATCGGCAAGGGAGGAGGGAGGGGAGGGGACCAACCGGAAGGGAGCCGAGCGAGGTGGAGGAAATGCGCTACCGTCTTGAGGGACAACGCCGCCATCAATATATTATATAAAGATCGATAATCTATGTATAATTTTTTTTAATTGATATTAAACATTTATACCTTCGATGCAATTAATTTAAAAACGATTGATTCGAATCAAATATTTCTCACAAATTATATGAATGTCTTGTTGCACCATAATCCAAAAGCTATATAATAGGAATGATGATCGCGCTTTGAACTATAAAAACTTGTAATTAATACAATATATTATTCTATTCTGAATATGGGCTTTTATTGGCAAAGAGGAATTAAATAATTCAGTATATATTTGTAAAGTATCAAATAGATAGCCCCATATTGAATCAAATTTCATAATCATTTATAATATAATGCATATGCATGATAAAACCAATGCGTAATAAATATATTATAGTTTTTTACATATGGTATGCACTATACATGTTGAATCATAAAATCACCCTCCACGACATTTTCATCATGGATGATGGCTTGTAATCAAATGATGCTTTGATGGAAACACAAACTAGCAAATTGCCGGACTGAACCTAAGGAACGATATGCATATAAAAGTAAATATTACATAATTGTTATGTGGGCAAGTGAATTCACAGTTTCCCTGAAATCTAGTCTGTAACTGGCTTGCTGGTTCGCCATCACAATCAAACCAGCTTAGATTATTTTTGCAAGAGGGTAACGTAACCGGAACAATTGGCTCCAGTACGGAAGGTAAAACTCCATGAAGTCATGAGATGAAGGCCTTCACAAGTTCGGTGAAGTTGCAAACCTCGCCGGTCCTCGGACAGGTGATTTTGCCGTCATTTTGTCTGGCCATTTCTTCAAGAGCCTTCGTCGTGATCAAGTGAACATAAAGATTAAGATTGGCTTAGCATATTACTAACTTCTGGTTTGTAAGCTCGAGCGATCAAGGTAGGTCAGAGATAGCCATACCTTAGTACTGTACACATGGCCATTTGGTAAAACAAGCGGTGGATTCTCATGGTCCATCAGCTTCTTGGAAATGTAGCAAACTAACTTAGAGTGGTGCAGTTTCGAGAATGGTAATGGTTCTGCCAATTTGCGGAAGCCTTCTTGGGATAATGGATCTTCTTTGCTGCAAGCCTCCTTGTAACAAAGTCTTAGTAAGGTCAAGAGAGAAACCAAGACTCCATGAGATATAAACAGAAAAGAATAAAAATAAACAGCAAGGAATAAAAATAATAGCTCATAAAAGCCATCTCCAAAAAAAACTATCAGATGATGGACACAAGAGATCGACTGCATTTTAAAGAGTTTAGAATTCATGTTGTAATAAACCAAGGATACGGAGTCTTGAGGGCTGTCAAGCCAGCTTGGAGATAGATATTCAGTAGAGGTTCATTAGTCATGCCAAATAATCTGCAGAATTCCTGCTTGAACTGCTCTACCAGATAGTCCCATTGTGCGGGCTCAAATAAGACCTAAAAAAGATGGGATAGTTAAGTATGGAAAACTATTAAGAATATAAAAGCGAATAAAGGATAAGTGCGCAATTAATCAATTTTAAAATGTAACACGATATCGGAGCAAAATTTCCTCTTCACGACTTGTGTGATCATAGAAGCTATAATATAATCATCAATTCCCAACGGCAACTCTACTTTTAACACTACTGTCTCCTAATAGGAATTCAACAAAATCAACTTCAATACCAGATGCTGTAACTAAAGAACCTTGACATCAACTTCATAACTAGATCTTGAAACTAAAGAACTTTCAAATGTGGTGATATAGACCTTCAAGTTCTATAAAGCAAGTAATTGTTATATCAAGCTATGAGACTACACTTTCCCTGGATCGAGTATGGATTAAACCTCAAGAAGCTCTCGTGGAAAGGAGGGAAAAAAAATCTTGAGCAACAACTCAATATTGCTCTTTCATGAATAAAGCAATAGATTGAGAATTTTGAATAAAGCTATCGTTTACTAAAGCAAAATGTGACGATAAGATGAACTCCATGAGAAAAAAAATAGTCTCCCATAGGAAAAAGAAGAGGAAATAGACTAACTCGAACAAACTGAGAGAGACATATTTCTGCAAAATGAAAGCATAAGCTAAGGTTTTACCTTTATCTAAAGAATCGTCTTTATGCAGACTAGAGAGCTTTTAGCATACCTTATAAATTGAACATTCAGTATTGTGCCTAAAAGCCAATGTTGTCACAACACGCTGCATTTCCTTCATATTAGTAGCTGCCCAGGGTGCAAGATACCTTCGGGCATAGAAAATTGCTTTCATATGCTCATTAGCCCTCACTAGTTCTATAAACTCCTGAAGCCTCAGTTGAAACTCAAGCTTACTCTGCAATTTAGATCGACAAGACATAATTGGTTTAAAAATTTTCAAATTATCATTTATCCATAAATAATATTCTGCATAGATAAATCCAAACCCAACAGATTCTCATCTACTTGAAGGAAATCAAACTTGCTTTGTCATAGGAATATAGCAACTTAAGGGTCTAAAGGATAGCATGATATCTTCACTGGATTCACCATGTTAATTATATATTTGGATAAAGCATCATATTATTTTAATAAATTACAAATTGACTTTTTTACAGTTAAAAAAAGGAATAGAAAGATTTGTAAAAATTGCAAGGTCATCCCTGAAGAAAGTTTAACTACCCAACATAAATTAGCAGTGTTGAATATACGCCTCAAGAAAAATATCAATAGAAGGAAAATATACACGTCTCCTTGAATTAAGTGGTGGAAGTTAAAATATGGAAACAAAACATATTTAAGGAAAAGATAATAATACAAATATTAGGTAAAATATACGGTGACCCTAATACGATATATGGTAAGATGATATCAAAGTTGAAAATAGTAGCCAAGAGTATACTCGGTGAGTCAAAGGAGCATGCACCACCAAGTAAGGAATTTTGATGGTGGAATGAGAAAGTACAAGAGAACGTGAAAGAAAAACGAATAGCTTATAAGGAATTATATATTTGTAAAAATGAGAAAAACTTAAAAAAATATACAATAGCTAAGAAAGAGTCTAAGAGAGCAGTGAATGAAGCTAAGAATGAAACTTTTAAATGGTTATATCGAAAATTAGATACAAAAAGGGGAAAGAGACATTTATAGAATAGGTAAAGTGAGAGAGAGGAAGACAAATAGATCTTATCCAAATAAGATGTATTAAAGATGAATGTAATATAGTATTAGTAAATGATGGAGAAATAAAAGAGCGGTGGAAGAGGTATTTTCATCAACTTTTTAATGAAAGTTTAGGTAATCAACTTAATTTAGGTAATTTAAGTGAGTATAGAAATTTAAATTTTTATCGTAGAATTCAAATTGTAGAAGTAGAACAAGTTTTAAATGAGATGCAAATTGGAAAAACTATTGGACTAGATGATATTTCGATAAAGGTATAGAAGTGTTTAGGGAAATAAGATATTGAATGACTTATAAAATTATTTAACATACTATTGAAAATAAAAAAAAATTGATCAATAGAGGATAAGTACTCTAATTCTGTTACATAAGAACAAGGAGGATGTATAAAATTGTACAAATTATAGATGTATTAAACTAACGAGTTATACCATAAAATTTTAGAAAAAAGTACACAGCAGCAGCAACAACTAAGCCTTATCCTACTAAGTAGGGTCGACTATATGGATCCTTTTACGCCATTGGACTCTATCTCTTATTATATCATCATCTATATTTAAATAAATTTTATCTTGTTTTATTGTTGCTAAAGTCTTTTTTGCCATTCCTTTTCCACGTTTGATGTGTGTATTTGTTATAATTTCATATCGTCTAACTGGAACATTTATTGGTTGTCTAAGTACATGTTCGTACCACCTTAACTGTGTCTTTCGAAGTTTTTCCTTAATAGATACAACTCCGACTTTCTCTCTAATGCTCTCGTTTTTTATTTTGTCCATTCTCGTATGTCCATATATCCATCTTAACATCCTCATTTGTGCATTATCTTCTTCTTATGTGCTCGAGTCGTAGCCCAATATTGAGCTCTATATAACATAGCAGGTCTAATCGTCATTTTGTAGAACTTCCCTTTAAGTTTTAGAGGTACTTTACGATCACATAAAACACCCGCACTCTCCTCTATTTCAACCATCCTACTTGTATTCTATGTAAAACATCTTTCTCAATTCCTCTATCGTCTTGCAAAAATAATCCTAAATACTTAAAGCTTTTAGCTCGAGACAATTTGTCATCTCCTATCTTAACACGTGTTTTATTACGTCTAATATTGCTAAACTTAAATTTCATATATTCTGTCTTTAATCTACTAAGCTTAAAACTTTTCACTTCTAGTGTTTCCTATCAAGATTCTAATTTAACATTAACTCTTTCACGTGTCTCATTTACGAAATTAATATCATCTGCAAACAATATGCACTATGGTACTGTATCTTGAATGTGTCCAGTGAGTTCGTTCATGGGTAGTGTAAAAAAATAGGGACTTAGAGCTAATCCTTGATGTAACCCTATCTTTATTGGAAATCCACCTGAAGTTTCACTCTAGTCCTTACTTCTTCATATATATATCCTTAATTAGTTCAATATATGCTACACTAATACTTTTTTTTTAATTCTCCATATAATTTCTTTTTAGACTCTATCATAATCTTTTTCTATGTTAATGAATACCATATGTAGGCCTTGCTTTTGCTCCCGATACTTTTCAATTAATTATCTGATAAAATGTATAACTTTTATTGTTGACCTTCCAGGCATGAACCTAATTAATTTTTGATAACTGTGGTCTCCTTAATTTTTTTTCTATTACTTTTTTCTAAAGTTTCATAATAACTTATTAGTTTAATACTCTTATAGTTTGTATAATTTTGTACGTCTCCCTTAATCTTATATAAGAGAATTAGAGTACTTATCCTTCGTTGATTAAATATTTTTTTTTTATTCTCAATATCATATTAAATAATTTTGTAAGTCATTCAATACCTTATTTCCCTAGGCACTGTTGGGGACCGTTGGATCGTTAGGAGGGGGGTTGAATAGCGTTTCCCCCCATTCTTGGTCGTCCACT
>JBAMHZ010000112.1:2841177-2854970 GCA_037177395.1 Alpinia galanga | reverse complement strand
TAATTATTTGAAGAATCTTATAATTAAATTAAGAGTAATATAGTAAAATTTTAAATTATGGTATACTTTAAATTTTTTAAATAATTTTTTTATTAAATTGAATCAAATAATGTAAATTATGTTTCATTCCAATATAATCAAAATTATATATGATAATTTGAACATTCTTTGCTCATGTTCATTTCAATTTAGGACTCAACCGATTGCACCACGATCTCACACCTTGCTTAACGATCTCCCGATTACATTTTACAAGCTCGTGGCTGAATCATGATCCTCCAAAAGTGTGTTGGATTTCTTTTTTCCTATTTCTTATACACAAAGCATCGATGTGAAATTTTCCCATACCAATAAAATCGAAGGCAAATGATTTTATTAAAAAAAAAAAAGAACAATAAAAATTTCATGAAAAATCTCAAGAAATTTTTCTGGTTGCATGAACCATCATCACTGTGCGTCTCTGATTTCTCATCTCCCAAGTGCGGGAACAATTGGCGGCCTCCGATTAACTCCAAGGCGTGCTCGCGCGTCGCATATGGCACAATAATCTTCGAGCGTTGATGACTGATCAACGAAATCGTGACCGTGGATTTCCGCCGGGCATTCAAATTTCGAAGTGAGGCGATGCCTCCCACAACTGTTCGGTTTGCCTGTGCAGACGACACAGGAAACAGGTAAAGTGACGAAAGAGTTGTCTGTGACGTAGATTAGTGGTGGTATCGGATTGCATCATGTGTAGTTCAGGTCAGCAAATCCTCTTACTTTCCTATCCTCCCCTTCCCTATGCACCGCCGGCGCTTCAGTTCGTCTCCTCCCAATAAATATATTCCGTTCCCAGTGGAAACCCTAGCCCACCCAATCCTCTATTTCGCCGGCCTGTCAGAATCGCCGCTCTACGATGGCCAAGAAGAAGGCAGCTTCGACCGGCACAGCAACCGCCCAGCCATTGGCTGCGCCAGCGGCAGATTCGCAGCATCCTCGAGACGCGGCGCAAGACACGGTGGAATTGGAAAACCTCAAGGTGCTGAACCGGAGACTGGCCGGAGAGGCAAATGAGCGAAAGAAGAAGTTGGATGAGATATCCGCGGAAAATCAATTTACTGGTGACCTCCAGCGCGGCATCGCCAGTCTCGTCGTCTCCTGCCGTCTTACCGAGCTGGCTGACGAGAAGAAAACAGCGGAGGGGAAGGCCAGATCTACGGAGGAGGCTCTAACTCGTGCTCGTTGCGAGTTGAAGTTGCTAGACAAAGAGAAAATTGCGATTGAGAAGGCGTTGGATGAAGGAAGGGAATTGGCCCTGCTTGAACTCAAGAAAATGGAGCGCCAGGCGGAGGAACGAGAGGCAAGGGTTCAGAAGGAGTTCATGATGCTTTTATCCGAACTCGAGCAAAGAAAAGTTCATATCCAATCCATGGAAGCCGAGAAGACCGCCTTGGCAGTGAAGGTTAGTTCATTGGAGGAAACTTTGAAGAACACTAGTGACGAATTACAGTTTGTTTTGAAAGAGAAGGGCGAGATAGAAAAAGATTTGAAGATTGCAATCTTGGAGAAGGATGCATGCAAAAGGGAATTTGATGCGATGTCTTTGGTACTTGAAACGACTACGAAGGAGATGAATCATTTTACTGGAGAATCTGTTGCTCTGAAAGAAAAGATTGTGAAGATTCACCGAGAATATGAGGAAGAAAAGTTGAATTTTATGAAGGAGATGGAAGCATTGTCTGAAAGATTTCGAGGTATTGAGTGTGAAAAGGAAGGGCTCTACCGTGACAAAACCGTGCTTGAGGCCTCAATTTGCAGTTTGCAGAGTAAGGTTTCGGAGCTTGAATCAATTGTTCAAGAAAAGAAAACTTTAGATGAGAAGTTGGCTTTAGCAAATGCAGCTCTCAGAGAGGCCAACCAGAGTTTAGATTTGATCACAGAAGAACACAATGATGTCAAGAAGGCTATGTATCAGGCAATATCAGAGAGAGATTTGAGCTGGAAGAAGCTTGCAGAGGAAGAGAATATGAAGGTTATGGCTACAAGGGAGACAGAGAGTTTGAGGATGGAGTTTGACTCTATTGTAAAGGACAATGGAAAATTGCAGCTTGTCATTGAGAAGCAGAAAAATGAATATGAAAAAGAGATTGATAGTTTGAGGAGTGCTGTCAAAACAATTGAAAAGGAGAAAGAGGCAATCAAAGAAACAAGAACTAAGCAGGATGCTGAAATATCTGATTTGCATAAAGAGGTTGCAAACCTCATGTCTACCGTGTCTGAACTGAATGTTGCTAATGAAGAAGTGAAGAACCTGAGCTCGCAGATAGAAGAGTTAGAGAAGGAAAGGGACAATGTGCATGCAGAGTTTCAAAAAACTATGGCATCATTTGAGAGTCTTGTTGCGGAGAACGAAAGACTTAAGATAGAAGGTGATGCTTTGACTAGAGAAAATGATTCCTTGTCTACGAAACTGAGTAGCAGGATGCAAGTAGTCAAAGAGATGGATGAGAAGGCCAGAGCTGCAGATGAAAGATTGTCAAGGGTTGTGGCCATGCTAAGGAGTACCTCAAAGACCATCAACAATGTTGGAAGAGAAGTTGTCAGTGAACAAGAGTCATGTGAGAATATCGATGATATGGCAAGGGAATGGGAAACCATCAAAACCGTTCTTAAGTGCAGGGCTGCAAAGATAGAGGAGTTGAACGGTGAAATCAAGGTTTTGCATGGTTCCCTTGCAGAGGCTACTAAGAAGGATGGAATTTGGACTTGGCTTTATCCTACTGTCTCCACTGTTGTTGCTGCTGTCTCCATTGCCTATGCAGCGAAGCGTTAGCTTCTGGCGTTCTGCAATCTTCTCGACCTGGAATCGCTTTGGGGAATAAAGTATTGCAATCAAACTTTTTCAATGTGCTTTTGATAAAATATAATTCTAGCAGCTCTCTTTGTTTGACATGAGAGTTTTTCTTTTGTTCATCTACTTTGACATATGCTTAATGACTTATGAGATCCTGATATTGATATAGTTTGAAGTAACCCAAGACACATTTGAAAAGATAAATTTCTGGAATGGTGCTCAAGAGACTTTGCGCTTGCATGTTTGCACTACATTACTGTATCAGCTATAATAAAGATAATGCTCTCTTTATGCTTGACATTTTAATGCAGTGCCTGCATTCTGCATCATCTGGATTGAACCATGGCTTATCTACTACACAGATTCACCAAATGCCTCCCTATGAATGATATTTTCCTGTACAAATTCACAGTTTGGATACTCAGTAGGGATGTGTCAGCTACAGTAACCGCAGTATCTTGCCTCAAGCTTTTGAACAACTTCCTAGTCACCTAAAATTTCAATCTTTCATACAGATTGCAATGGCTCTACCATCCAAGTAAGAACTCGACTACGCCTATAGAGGCTCAATCTTTCATACAGATGAAACACTTTGTGTTCTATGTACACCGTATTGAGTGATCAGGAATCAGTTTGGATCATTCTCTCAAACTAGAATGTAGCATTTTAAAGCATAAATATGAATTATTACCCTGTCTACTTGATAGCAAGAGTGTCTAATCACATGGATGTAGTAGTGAAATCTATTGAATTGTAAAGGACAAAACAAACTGTGTAGAGGAGAAATAACCCAAGATTGAATACCCTGTATATGTTGCTAAAGATCGATAAAAGGGGCTCTTGGACTCTCAAAAGCTGCATTTCCGTGATAGGGAACCACATTTTAATATTTGCTTTCTTTTGGTGTTTAGAACATGTGACCTAGTGACATTCTCGTCCATGGTGTTGTTATTGCAACCATTATTGAGCCCAAATCCACTCTTTGGACTCACACTAGAGGTCATTAGTGAAAAATAAAGGACTACTAGTTTTCACTAATGATGACAAGGACCAATTAAAGTTCTCTCTCCATCCCCATGGATACACACGGAAGTTGCCCTGTTATTGGATTAAAATCGCACCATCATCTTTAAAAATAATGTTGGATTTAAGTTCGGACTACAATGTAATGATAAAATGTTTATATAATCTACTAAGCACATACTGTATGATATTTTTTGAGTCGTTTGTTTTGTTGTAAACACTTTCAAAATTATCATGGATATAAAAATTTTATAGAATCAAATCGATAATCTCAGAATTAATTAATTTGAAAAATTAAAAACTTAATTTTAATTTAAAAAAATACACGTTGAGGTTCAAGGCCATGTTCAAAGACTCAATGAAAAGAAAATGTATCAAAAATAAAATAAAAGTAACGTAAAAGTTGTTCTCTTTACAAGAAATCTATATTTAAAGCTTTACCATCAATTTAGTTGGAAAAATTCTTCAATTTTAGGTTTTTAAAAATTAAAACTCAAATAAGAAACATAAACATTTAGAATTATTATATTTGATGCATTCGTATTTGTTTTTTTTTTCTACTAATTTATTTAACTATTCGGTTTTGACCTTTTTTTATGAGTAATTGGAATCATTATTATTCCTTTTTTATTATTGGGAAAAAAATAAAAATGGTTTGTTTGATGGAAGCTGGCTCTAAGGGATACTGTGGAGCCAGCGTAAACCAGCCTGTGATCCTTCCACCGTTGAAAGCGGGTGAGTGTGATTGCTCTGTGAAACCAGCCTGATCCAGTTCTCTCCACATTATGAACAGGAATAACCGAGCCTGCGCCCAATTTTACCGATTCACTATCAACTTGGAACGGACAGGCCAGCGATTGCACGGTGGATCCACGCCTCAGAACTCAGCCACAACATTCAAACCATTTATCGCCCCCGCTCGGGTTACAAGCTGGCGCTGCTCAGCTCGGCGATCGAGGAGCCAACCACAAGCAATATACAGGCAGTGAATAACGGACATATTAACGAGGTGGGACTAAGAGTGGGAGTTGGTTCACTTGGTTTAGGCTACAATCCGGTCTGAAGAAGAGGCGCCGCTTCGCAGCGGCGAGCGCGAGATGGCCGGCGGCTGCGTCGTCGTCTATATCCACAGCGTACGGCGGGGGGAGGAGGAAGACAAGAAGCGGAAGCCATGGAAAGAGGCTGGCTCTCACTAGGGCATTGGGTTTAGGAGACGAAACGAAAGGGAACTCTTCCCCCGTCAGTGCTCTGGCTGCCCCGCTTTTCGTCCTCTCGCTTCCTGCAAATCAGAATTGGAGATCTTTATTCTTATTGGGATTCGCTGAAGAATGGTGAGGAATATAAATGCTGTGAAACTGGACATCGCGTGACTTCCAAATGCACAGAAACAGCAAATATGGAAAGAAAAAAAAAAAAAAGGAAGACGAGAGAACAGCAGAGCTAACTATTTTTCAAACATGAAAAAAAAAGCATCCTCTTTGAGTCGCAACTTTCATGTGGAAGTGCATTAAGCCAACCCATCGTCACTCACGAAGTTGCTCTTCCTTAGGCAATTATTTTTCAAACTTCAGACCAGAAAATAAGATCCGACTAAACTTTTTTCCTTCATTCTCTCACTGGTGATTTTGCTGTCATCTAGATCTGCTTCCCGTTTCTTTCTTTCGGATTGACCGTCGCGTTGAGATTCATTCTTCAAATTAGTAATAGAACAAAATAAATAATTCTTAGTAAAATTTTACAATTTTAATATAATGGACAATGCAAAATGAGTTCTTGATCATTTTATCCAAACTTGAATAGGAAAAGGTTCATATCTAATCTTTGGAAATCAAGAAGGCTACCTTGACAACGAAAGCTAGGTCACTGGAGGAAGTTTTTAGTAACGTCGATGACAAATTGTAATCTGTTTTAAAAGGAAGTATGTATTTAATAAATCTTAAAGGTAATTAAGTACCACTTTCATCTTCAGTAATTTATTTGGTATAATTGATCTTGAACAAATGTGGAAATGACTAAGAGAGAAAGGAAAAGAAAAAAGAAAAGAAAAAGGTAAGAAAACTTAAGGCACAAGGAAAAAGTGAAAGCTCTCATTTTGTGTTTGTACTTTTTTTCTTTAAATCATGACTTTATGCACTAGTCTTATGCTGAAAAACTAGTTGCTTGTTAAACTGTGTAATGATTATTTTAGTTTTTTATTCCGGACTTTGTAAGAATAAATCAAAGACATATAGTTACTGTTATCATTTTCTTTGACAAGGACAATTGAGAATATGCTGCAACATTTTCTTTGACTGGGCTAACATTTTCTATAGATTTAAAATTTTGATTCATAAATAGTTTTTAAAATCTGCTATACATTATGTTCACTTTTTCTTAAATCAAGTGCCCATTGCATTGAACTGTTTGAGTAAAAGTCCTCTTTCTTCCATCTTAATTGAACCATCAAGTCTGCATCCATGATCCTAGGTTTTGAACTCTGATACTAATAAATTCAATAAAGGGGGAAATCTGAGAGCAAGGAGTTTTTTTTTTTCAGAGGTGATTGAACTTTGCAGATAATTAAGATGGCCTTGAGGCAACTATATAAGAAGAGAACAATCTATTTTACTTCTATCATAAAATCATATAGCTATACTTGATAACTGTTTTGTAATCTTATCAAACTATTCAGAGGATCGGCTTTGCTTAGCAAAGAGAGGAACCATCATTAGGAAGTTGTCTTCTACTACTTGTAACTATGAGCAGCAACAAGAGCAGTATAACAACTAGGATTGGTCACTATTTATATTCAAACCTAATGAATAACACAAGGATCCTGAGTCTACATATTCTTAATTGCCCCAGTCAAAGAAAATGTTGGCATTAGATTTTTCCAGCAAAATGAACATAATCTATAGTAGATTCCAAAAACTATCTATAAACTAAAATTTTAAATCTATGGAAAATATTGGCTCGGTCAAAGAAAATGTTGACAGCATATTCTCAATTGTCCCAGTCAAAGAAAATGATAATAGTAACTATATATCTTTGGTTCATTCTTAGGTAGTTCGGAATAAAAAACTAAAACAGTTATTACACAATTTAATAAGCAATTAGTTTTTAAGCATAAGGCTAGTGCATAAAAGCCATGATTTAAACAAAAGGTACAAAAAAAACTTGATGAGAGCCTTCACCTTTTCCTTGTGCCTCAAGTTTTCTTGTCTTTCCTTTTCCTTAATACCCTAAGTCTTCTTACCTTTTCTTTTCCTTTTCCTTTCCCTCTCAGCCATTTCTACATCTGTTCAAGATCAATTATGCCAAATGAATTACCAAAGATGGAGGTGGAACTTAATTACCTTTAAGATGTATGTCGAGCGTTATTAGAAGACATACTTGCAGTGGATATATTATTGTCTGCATCTGCAATCTTCAAATCTTTGTCTATCTCGCTCTTCTCTTTCAAAACAGACTATAATTCATCACTAGCATTCCTCAAAGCTTCCTCCCATGAACTAACCTTCACTGCCAAGGCGACCTTCTTGACTTCCAAGGATTGAATATAAACCTCATCCAACACCTTCTCAATTGCACTCTTTTCTTTATTTAGCAATTTCAACTTGTAACGAGCGCGAGCTAGAGCCTCCTCCGTAGATCTGACCTCCCCCTCGCCTTTTTCTCATCAGCCGGCAAGGCAAAACGGTAGGAGACAATGAAGCTTGTGATGTTGCGCTGGAAGTCACCAGAAAATGTCATATTAGTTACAGAGTTAACCGTCTTTAATGGGCACCAAATGCAGTAAATAAATCATAGATTGTTATAAAGTATCAGTTCCACTTCTTTAAACACTTTTTTTTCCAACTCCAATAAGATCTCATACCTTAATACTCAATGAATACTGAAAGTAAAGTGGACAATTTAAAAAGAAAAGAAAAAAAATTACTGTTAGCCACATAACAAAGAAGGATGGGGACATTGAGAGTTTAAACATCATGTATGTTGCCTGCTCCATCCAACTGCCAACAAGACAATGAATTTGATCCATGGAGAAACATTATCGAAGATGACAAAAGGTTATTTCAATAATCTTAAAACACATTCGCCGGCAACAAACTATACAATACCATCTTTAAGAGACTTACAGGATAAAAAATTTCACTAGATTGTTCGTGAACCAAAATTAATATTCACACAAAGGTACGAACAACTGTTAGTTATTCAAATGGAAGCAAGATAAACATCTCAGCCATGCATCCACTTCAGAAATAAATCAACGAGAATAAAAATATATAAATATTAAACATCCTTGAGCTATAGATGGCACAAACATTTTCACATTGTTCTAAATTATGTTGATGGCATTGACAGGGATCGACCCTATTGATGCAATTTATAAAACAAATCTGATTGTCACAAAAATATTGTATACTAACTGATCAAGAGATAACTTTGATAAACGTAACATGTCAATAAATTTCAGAAATGATGCGATTAAAGATGTCTACACAAAGTCTCATTTTGAAGGACGATAAATAAATTAAAACTATTATTTTTTCCTTCTCGATAACGATAACAATTTAGTCAATCAAAATATTTTCAAATATCCACTCACGAGCAAAAAAAAAAAATCGACTTAGAAAAATTCACTCTGCATAAGGACTCACGATAACATTTTTCACATTCTCAATAATGTTTCACTGTAGCGAATAAAAGCTATTAAATGACTTTTATTTGACCAGTCACGAGGAGAACTCTTATATAAGGAGCTTTAGGCCTGAACAGAAAAGGACGACGAATAAACTATCCACTTGTGTGTCCCTCTCTTTCTTTCTCTTTGTCTGCCGACTATCTTTCCACTCTGTAGAATCCTATGATAGTACTCAGGTGTATTTTAGTTCGCCGCGACTACCTATGCTTGTTAGGGCTCATGATTTCATCGTTGTATTCTGGGAAATAGACGTCCAGTGTTGACCTCTAAACGCCGTGGAAGTGGGACGAATCTGTTTTAAGGAATCTACATTTAACGCAGACCTCGGCTTTTCAGTGAACAATCTACTGCTTAGAAACACTGTTTCTAAGGGTAGCTCGGTAGCTCAACATCTCAGTTCGGTAGCCTAGTTCGGCAACTCGGCTTGGGAGCTCAGCAACTTGGCTCGGGAGCCCAACTCGGCAACTCGGTAGCCTAACTCGACATTTCAACTCGGCAGCCCAGTTCTACAACTCGGCTTGGTAGCTCAGTAGCCTAGCTCGACATCTCAGCTTGACATCTTAGCTTGGTAGCCCAATTCGGCAACTCGGCATCTCAGCTCGGTAGCCCAGTTCAGCAACTTAGCTTGACAGCTCGACATCTCAGCTCGGCAGCCCAATTTGGTAGCTCAGCTCGGCAGTTCGACATCTCAGCTCAGCAGCCCAATTTAGCAACTCGGTAACTCAACTCAGCAGCCCAGCTCGGTCGTACTCAGCATCTCAATTCGGAAGCTTAGCAGTTAAAGTCACTCAACAGTTCTCCCTGTCGGAAAGAAAACCTCTAACAAGCTTAAAACATATTTGCAGTCTATTGAGATGACTATAAAATAAGTTGAGATGACAATAGAAGGGTCTACTATACAATAGGTTGGTGCCCCCTCTGTAACGATTGGGACAGTCCCAATCAATCACAAGGAGAAGCCAGGGAAATTCAATAGGTTGAACTTCAAGTGATGGCAGTAGAAAATGATTTTCTACCTGACCACACTTAATCTAGTTGGGTTTATGCAAGAAGAACCTCTTAAAGTACCTAAGGGTACACGTGATGCCCAGACCTTCATTGTTGTGGAGGTATGAAATCACTCAGAGTTTATGTACATAAACTACATCCTCAATTGTTTGACGGATGCGCTATACAATGTGTATAATATAAAGAAAATAGCTAAGGAGTTGTGGAAGTCCATGGACAAGAAGTACAAGATAGGAAGATGCTGGGACCAAGAAGTTTATTGTAGGCTAATTCCTGGACTACAAGATGATTGATTCTAGGACGGTGATCAACTAAGTTCAGGAGCTTAAGGTGATTTTGCATGAGATTCACTCAGAAGGGATAGTTCTGAGTGAACTTTTTATGTGACAACTATCATAAAGAAGCTACCTCCCAACTGGAAAAACTTCAAGAACTATCTGAAGCATAAGTGGAAGGAGATGAATATGGAGGAACTCATTGTTCAGGTTCGGATCGAGGAAGACAACGAGAGTTCAGAGAGGAAGATGTTCTCTCAGGCTATTGTGAAAGCCAACGAGGTCGAGCATGGTGAAAACTCAAAAGGGAAGAAATCTAAGTCTTCCAAGCTAGAGCCCAAAAGAGACGTCAGTAAGAAGAAGTTTACTGGAAAGTGCTTTAGTTGTGACAAGGTTGGTCATAAGTCTTCAGAGTGCAGGAAGCCAAAGAAGAAGAAGCAGAAGACAAATCTAAACAAGGTGGAAGACCTCTGTGCAGTGATCTTCGAGTTAAACTTGATAGGTTCAAACCCTCGACAATGGTGAATAGATATTAGAGCCACCAGACATATGTATTGTAATAAAGAGTTGTTCCATAACTTTGAAGAAGTTAGAGACAGAGATAAGCTATATATGAGGAACTCAGCGGTACTGAAGATGACCTCAAGAAAAGAACTAACTCTAAATAATGTTTTATTTGTACCGGATATCTGAAAGAATTTGGTGTCTGAATCTCTATTAAGCAAGCATGAATTTAGAATAGTTTTTGAGTCAAACAGAGTTATTCTGTCTAAGAGTAGAATGTTTGTGGGGAAGGGCTATAAGAGTGAGAGACACTTTAAACTCAGTGTAATGGTCATTAGGCCAAAAATCAATAAAATTAAAAGTTATTCTGCTTATATGCTTGAGTCATCTGTGTCGTGGCATCGTAGACTAGGACATGTTAACTACGATGTGATACGTATACTAATTAACATGCAAAGAATACATACATTCCATTTTGATCTGAAATACAAGTGTGAGACTTGTGTTGAAGCGAAAATGACGAGGTCATCCTTTCAACATGTTGAAAGAAACAATGAGCCACTTAGGTATAATCCACACCGATGTGTGCAACCTAAAGAGGACATTGACACGTAGTGGAAATAAATACTTTATCACTTTTGTTGATCATAATACTAAATATTATTTTATGTATCTTCTCAAAAATAAGAATGAAGCTATAGAGAAATTTATTCTCTATAAGAAAAAGATTGAAAATCAACTTAATAGAAAAATTAAGGTGGTTCCAAGTGACCGAGGTGGTGAATTTGTATTACCATTTGCAGAGTTGTGCGTTTAACATGGGATCAGACACGAAACAATAGTACCGTATACTCCTCAACAAAATGATGTTGTCGAGCAAAAGAATCGTATTCTAAAAGAGATGACGAATGCTCTATTGTTAAGCTCTCGACTACCAGAGCACATGTGGGGGGAAGCTGTGTTAACAGTTAATTATCTTTTAAATAAAGTGTCTCGTAAGAAAATAGAGGAGAGCCCATATGAGTTATAGAATGGGAAACAACCGTCCTACAAATACTTGCGAGTGTGAGGGTGTCTGACCAAAGTTTTGGTGCATGATCTGAAAAGGATCAAGATAGGACCAAAAACTATTGATTGTATATTTATCAGATATGCACATAACAACAGTGCTTATAGGTTCCTTGCATTTGAGTCTCATGTTCCGGAGATACACAAGAATTTGATTATTGAATCGAGAAATGTCTCATTCTTCAAACATGTATTTTCATACAAGACCCGAGAGGATGCAAACTCCTCAAAATAGACATATGAAATATAAGAGGATGAAGAATGTGAAGAATCAGCTGAGGGTGAACTCAGATGAAGTAAAAGATCTCAGGTGAAAAAATTCTTTGGATTGAATTTTATCACTTTCATGTTGGAAAGTGATCTCCAGAGCTACTTAAAAGTTGTAAGCTAATCTAAAGGACCTCAATGGAAAGAGGCAATTACATCTGAGATTGACTCTATCTTGCAAAATCATACTTAGGAATTTGTGGATTTATCTCAGAGAAGTAAACCACTGGGATGCAAGTGAATTTTTAAGAAGAAGATGAAATATGATGATGCAATTGATAAGTATAAGGCCAAATTAGTAATTAAAGGTTACTGACAATGAGAATATCATGATTACTTTGATACTTATTTTCCGATATCGAGAATAACTTCTATTAGAGTGTTGTTGGGTATTGTCACTCTATGAAATTTGAAAATACATCAGATGAATGTAAAAACATCCTTTCTAAATGGGGATTTAGAAGAGAAAATTTACATGAAACAACCTGAGGGTTTTCTGTATCAGGACAGTAAAACAAAGTTTATAGATTGGTGAAGTCATTATATGACTTGAAACAAGCACCGCAGCAATGGCATAAAAAATTTGACAATGCTATGATGGAGAGTGGATTTAACATTAATAAGAGTGAGAAATGTGTCTACACTAGAGACACCAAAGATAGTTTTGTCATCTTATATCTCTATATAGATGATGTATTTATCATTGGAAGCGATGATAAGATAGTCAAATCCATAAAAAATATATTGAACTCAAGATTTGATATAAAAGACATAGCATAGCTAATGTGATCTTAGGAATTAAAATTTTTCGAACATCAGAAGAACTTGTTCCGAGTCGGTCCATTATATGGATAAAATTCTCGAGAGATTCACCAAAAGTGATACTGCATTGGCATGGACTCCGTTAAATACGAGTCAACATCTATCGAAAAATTGAGGAGATGGTATCTCTCAAATAGAGTATACCAAGGTAATTGGAAGTCTGATATACTTAATGAATTGTACACGATCAGACTTAGCCTACGAAATGAGCAAATTGAGTAGATACATGAGTAATCTACGTGTTGAGCATTGGAAAAGGATAACACGAGTACTAAGGTACTTGAGGTATACTCGTGGATATGGACTACACTATACAAGATATCCTGCTGTAATACAACGATGCGAGTTGGATATCTGACATAAAAGATTCGAAGTCTACGAGTGGATATTTATTCACTTTAGGAGGTGCAACCATATCATGGAAATCTTCTAAGCAAACCGTAATAACCAGATCCACAATAGAATCTGAATTTGTAACTCTTGACAAGTGTGGTGAAGAAATTGAATGACTACGATAATTCTTAAAAGATGTTCCAAGATGACCGAAACATGTGTCGGCAATTTATGTACATTATGATAGTCAATCGACAATTGGTCAAGCAAAGAGTCATTTGTATAATGATAACTCTAGATATATATATACGTCGTAGACATAATATCATTAAACAACTACTCTCAATAGAAGTTATCACTGTTGACTATGTGAAGTCAAAAGATAATCTAGTGGATCCACTGACTAAAGGGTTAAATCGAAAGTTAGTTGCATGCTCATTGTATAAGATAGGTTTGATGCAGATACGGAATGTTGGTGCAAAGGAAACCCATTGTATGCAGACTGGAGGTCCCAAGAATTAGATTCAAATGGACAACCTAATTGCATCGATTAAGAAAGATTATTGTGGGGGATTAATCAAATAGAACTGTTAAAGAATGAAGGTTAAACACACGACTTTTAATAATCCAGGAGAGTATGGTGAAATACTCTCGAGAGGTTACCTAAATGAGAAAGAAGTGGGACTATTTCGAAGAGAATTAGTGACACAATTTTAGAATTTCTCACAGAACCAGATGTGTTCATGGCCGAGAACGAATACATTCATTAGAACTGAATGTATCAGGGAGAGTCATCGGTGAGATATGTCAATACTTACACAGACGACAAAACAATTCAAAGACATCGTATCTACTATTAGCTAGTAAACATATATATCTTCACGAGGAAAGATTTAAAGGGTAAAACTTATGTGTCATATACTGGATTGCTATCATATATCTTATTGTCATTCATATGAGGATTGTTAGAAAA
>JBAMHZ010000112.1:2801857-2812138 GCA_037177395.1 Alpinia galanga | reverse complement strand
TAGATATTATTTATTTATTTATTTATTTATTTTCTCTACAAATAGTGAGGGGGTCTTCGTTATCGTCATACAGTGAGCTTCGACGAGGTGGAGGAGAAGAGCAATATGGAAGGCAAAGGCATCAAACACCGGCATGTGGAGGCCAACGGAATCCAGATTCACCTGGCGGAGAAGGGGGAAGGTCCGCCGGTGCTGCTGCTCCACGGCTTCCCGGAGCTCTGGTACTCGTGGCGCCACCAGATTCTCGACCTCGCCGACCTCGGGTTCCGCGCTCTAGCTCCAGACCTCCGCGGCTACGGCGATTCCTCCGCGCCTCCCGATGCTGCCTCCTACTCCGCCTTCCACATCGTGGGTGACCTCATCGCCCTCCTCGACGAGCTCGCCCTGCCTCAGGTTCTCCGATCTCCCTACTTCTTGCGAGAAGTCTACCCTCTTGAATCGGCTCCGCTGTTCCAAAGTTTGAAATCGATTGCTTTGATTGATTACAAAAAAAAAAAAAACAGGTATTCTTGGTGGGGCATGATTGGGGGGCACTCATAGCTTGGTATATGTGCCTATTGCGGCCGGATAGAGTGAAGGCGCTTGTGAATCTCAGTGTGGCGTTTTCCCCATTTTTGCCTCGAAACCCTAAAGGCAAGCTTGTTGACTACTTCAGATCTCTTTACGGAGACGACTACTACATCTGCAAGTTCCAGGTGCGCTCCTCATCCTCGTCCTATCTGCGAGATTCTAACTTTTGTTTAGTTGCCTTTTCAAAATGAAATCAAGTATATCATTAGATTACCAATTTTAAGGCAAAATTCATAGAACATAATTTGTGATTATATAATACAGTATGCGAGTTACTGCTAATTGATCAACAACGCCATACAACTTCCAGCCAAATTAAAAAAATAACTATCTGGGCTAGCTGAGCAATTCAGACGAACCTTGCACCATTCTTCTAATCACCTTCTATTGCACTCTTATATTAAATTCCCTTTTGAATATAGCATCGCTTAAACAACGTGCAGGAACCTGGGGCCATAGAAGCAACTTTTAGTCGTATTGGAACTAGAAATGCAATGCTAAGATTTTTCAGCTTCCGTGGTCGCAATCCTGGACCTCAGCAGGAAGATGCCTCAGTGCCTCCCCCTTGGTTATCAGAAGAAGATACAAGCTATTATACAAGCAAATTTGAGATATCTGGATTCAGTGGTCCAGTCAACTATTACAGATGTTTGGATTTGTAAGTATCACTCGTCTTCCATTTTGATCTAATCAAGGTTTAGCAGAAGGATGGTTAAGAACTTCAGCTTAAGAATTAGGATAAGAATAAGTTCATATTTCATATGGCAACACAAGTAGTAAAAAAAAAAAGGGAAATCATTAGCAGATAACCGCTCAATCTTTGGAATACCCATGCAGAAACTGGGAGCTGGGAGCACCATGGTATGGTGCACAGGTAAAAGTTCCGGCGAAGTTTATCGTGGGCGACGAAGACTTAACATACCATTATCCGGGTATCCAAGACTACTTGCACAAAGGTGGTTTCAAGGAAGATGTGCCATTGCTTGAGGAGGTGGTTGTCATGGAGGGAGTAGGTCACTTCATCAATCAAGAAAAGCCACATGAGATTACTGAACACATCTACAACTTCTTCAACAAGTTCAGTCTTGATGCTTCAAAAGTATAGATAGCCTTTAGAGGTAGCCTGAATAAATCTAAACTCCTTGAGTTTGAAATAATTTGATTATCAGTTAGTTAACCAAGAACACTTATTCTGCTCCTGATGATCACTCTGCTCAGCTGTTCAGTGTTCCTCCTTGAATGCTGGAGAATAATACTCTGCTCCTCGTGATCACTCTGCTCAGCTTCTTACCTTTAAATTAAGAAAATGTCAATCCCTTTGCATATCACCAATAATCCCCACAAGAACAGGTTCCATCCCTGAAATGATGAAACCTATTGATATCTCTAATGATAATCTCCCTGGAAACAATCTTGCATATGTACTTGAATGCGATATGGCAATCTATGCAAACTCGAAGATTCTTCTTCACTCTAATGGGGGCTCCAGCCGGAGTACTGATCAATGCAAATGCAACCGCAAGCCTCTCGCTGTGGTGAGCGAGGAGAATTTCCTTCTCTACTGGCTCAACGTCATGGAGGTCGATCTCGAGCATAGGAATGTATCCTGCTTTTTTCATTAGATCCCCAAGCTCCTCTAGCTTAGCATAGATCTCAGCTGTTCGGTCGTGACTTCTATCTCCGACTATGAAAGTATAAATCATACCCTTCCATTCGACCCAACTCACTGCAGGTTCTTTCTTCACCCTGGTGTACTTCATTAACCTCCTGGCCATAGCAACATCATCCCACATTCCTGCTGATGCATACATATTTGCAAGAAGCACATGTGTTCCAGACTTGTCTGGTTCGAGATCGAAGAGCACCTCAGCTGCTTGTCGACCTAGTTCTATATTCCCATGAACTCTGGCAGCCCCCAAGAGTGCTCCCCAAACTGAAGCATTGGCTTCAAAAGGCATAGAATGCACAAGTTCCATTGCCTCGTCTAATTTACCAGCACGGCCAAGAAGGTCGATCATGCAGGCATAATGCTCTTGTGTTCGTTGAACTCCGAACATCTCTTCCATCGAATCAAAATAATGTTTCGACTCGTCAACAAGGCCTGCATGGTTACAAGCAGAAAGAACACTCGTCAGAGTGATGTGATTCGGCGACACACCATCGTCGGTCATTTTGGAGAATAAAGCCAATGCCTGTTTTCCATGTCCGTGTTGGGCAAGCCCTCCGATCATAGCAGACCATGAGACGACCCCCTTTTCTGGTATCTCGGAGAAAGCTAAGGTCGCATCGTCAATACTCCCACACTTGGCGTACATGTTAACAAGGGCATTCCCTGTAAACACATCAGACATATTACCCATCTTCAGCACATGTACATGGATCTGCTTCCCTTGTTCATAAGCAGATAAACTGGCGCAGGCATTGAGAAGGCTACTATAAACATATGAATCCGGTTTAAGCTCTTGGCTTAGCATTCTAGCAAACACTTTGAAGGCTTCTTCCCCTTGCCCACTCTGGGAGTGAACTGTGATCAAAGATGTGAAAGCCACCACATCAGTCGATTGGCATTCCTCAAAAATTCTACCTGCTTCCTGGACAGAATTACACTTGCCGTATGCATCGATTAGGCCATTTACTACATGAGCATCTGACAGAAAGCCAGTTCTCATCGCAAGACCATGCACCTGTTTGGTGATACCAATTGCCTGTGAGCTTGCTGTGGATTTAAGAACAGCTGAGAGTGTGGTTCGATTTAAGCTCAAACCTTCATTTCTCATGTTACAGAAAAAGGAAAGGGCTTCATCATCCCTCCCACAATGTGAGCACCCAGAGATCAGAGCATTCCATGCCATCAAGTCTTGTTCAGGGATCAAGTAAAAGGCCATGGTAGCATCGCCTAATTGATCGCATTTTGCATACATATCGATGAGGCCAACACCGACGAATGAATCAGAATCTAAACCGGCCGTGATCAAGCTGCCATGTATCTGCATGCCTAAATCCAACATGTTTGCGGCAGCACAAGCTTTGATAATGCTGGACAAAGTAAAGACATTAGGAACCATGCCTGAGGCCTTCATCTTCACCAACAAAGACAATGCCTGGTTATCGTGTCCATGGAAGACACAGCCAGCAATGAGAGAGTTCCATGAAACAATGTCAGGTCTAGCAATCTTCTCGAAAACAAATGCTGCGGCTTCGAAATGACCTAACTTGGCATACATGTCAACGAGGGCATTGGATATGAAAGGGTCCGAATGGTGACCGAGTCTGGTGAGATAGCCATGAATGGCTTTCCCACAGGGCAAATCTTGCGAACCAGTGCAAGCATTAACAGCGCACGAAAGGCCAAATTCATTAGGCCTCGTCGCACCCAATGCCATCCTCTGAAATAGACTGATCGCCTCCTCAAACCGCTCATTCCTTACAAAGCCAGCAAGCAAACCGTTCCATGAGACGCTGTTCGGCTCGGCAATGCCCTCGAAGAGTCTCTTCGAATCTGATAGGCGCCTGAAGTTGGAGTACATGACAACGAGGGTGTTCGCGACAAACACATCCGACTCGAACCCGGTGACCACGATGAAGGCGTGGACTTGTGTGCCGGCGACGAAGTCAGAGGAGACGGAGCAGGCCTTGAGAACGGAAGGGAGGGTGAACTCGTTGCTCGGCACGCCTAAAGACCGCATCTTCCGGAAGGCCTCGAGGGCGTCGCGGCCGAGGCCGTTGTTGGCGAAGGCGGAGATGAGGGCGGACCAGGAGCCATGGTCCTGGTCGGGGATTTCCTCGAAGAGCTTCCGGGAGGACTCCGGGGAGCGGCATCTGGAGTAGAGCGAGAGGAGGTGGTGGCGGAGGGGAAGGGAAGACGAAAGGCATGACTTGGCGAGGAGGGCGTGGATCTTAGCTGCGCCGCCGATTGAATGGGTGGAGGAGATGAGGGAGATGAGATCGGAGACGGAGAAGGTTACGGTGGGGTTGGAAGTTTCGCCAGGAGGAGAGAGAGAGGGTGACAAGTCCGTGGCTGTGGCGGTGGCGGTGGCGGTGGCGGCGGCGTGAAGGAGGGTTTTAGGGGAGAAGGGAGCAGAGGAGCGGAGGGACTTGGAAGATATGGGAAGAAGGATGCGGCGAGGCTTCATCACAAGGCCCAGACACAACTGAACTCCTAGTTTGTAGTCCGCCGCCCAATGCCGCAACCCACCGTGTATTGAAAACCAGACCGGAATGGTGAACCGGACACTCCGGTTCATTTCGAGACAATTTAAGAAGGCACAGCAAAAGGATTAAATTCAGAAAATTATATACTGAGAAATTTAATATGCTGTGCGATTGTTTCATACGTGTAAGTCACCGTTCATTCACCATTGATTGTGTCTCTGTGAGCACTATAATGTCTAAATCCTAATCGATGCTAGCGCGCCGATTAGGATTGGATTATGGCTGAATAGTTAGAATTTAATCGAAATTCAATCAAACTTGAAGTCCGACCATAATTCAATCGAAATGCAATCAAATCATGGTCAAAATCCAGCAGTGCAATGATGATTTTGATGATTTTCAAATGAAATTACTATACATTCCTCGTTATTGTGCACAGTTACGCACGAAATGATGCCCCTTGTATCAAACTTGTGTGTGTATGCATTAGAATCTAGGCATATCGTAGCCTGATTCTGACCTGATTGCGGCAGTCAGTGGTCGCAGCGCTGGCAACCGTAATTCAGTTGAATTTCACCTGCGGTTTGGTCGGTCGATCAATGATAGTGACGACGATGATGACCCGATGAGTTCAGGAGTTAACTATAATGCTCACTGGTAAAGAAGACGTTGCGGGCGGAGTACTGTGCATTTGTTATTACTATGCAATCGTGATTAATCGAACGGTCGAAAAGCTATTGCACACGCATTGTATAGGATAAAGCATGTATATATATACACGAGAAAAAATAAACAAAAATAACAATATACTATGGACGTTTATTTAATGTTAAGAAAATTATATTTATTAGAAAGAACATGTACCAAAACATGAATGAAACTCTCGTCATTAGGAAATCTTGAAAATTGATTTATTATAAGTAATTTTATTTTACTTTATAAGAAATTATTTTCATAACTCAAATTTATAATTTCTAAATCACACAATAATAATTTTATCATTCTAATGATAAAATAATAATAATAAATTAAATTTAAATCTTAAATGAAATAAATATTTTAAAATTCAATTTTTTTGATTGTGTATAAACTATAAATTTATATAGTAGACAAATTAAAATATCTAATAAGTGAATTAGAAAGAAAACTTTCTACGTCTAAAATTAATTAGGCAAACTCTTATCAATATAATTTTATTATAGACAGTCTTATTCTACTTTTGTAAGAATTTATTATTCCTGAACAACTAAATTATTATTTAAAAAACAGACAATTCCAACCAAGCAAGATTAAACCAAAACACCACCAAATTTTAGGTCAAAAAGATCAGCAGGTCAATAGCTGGGAAGCTTTACAGAGTTCAGAAAATTTACTCCTTCCCAAACTATTGTGTATTCTAAAGAATACAAATCAAAATGTACAGATCAACTTGAACGGGGTTCAAAGGGGCAGGAAAAATTAATGGAGGTTGATTTCCATACTGTGACTGTATAAGAAGACATGGCAACTGCTGCTGCACTGTCATCGATGCTCAGCATTTGTAGGCGTCGAGATTGGCTTGCAGTAGACGAACAAGAATCATCACAAACTCATGGCTGGGGCTATGGTTAGACTACTTTTACAATCTGGGCATCGGCTTCCAGCCTCCTGCTGAGAGGCAACATCAAAATTGAATATTTTCTGTGCTTTCATTACCCATTTCGAGAGATTAATCGTCTGGATCCATCTCTTCATCCTGCTCGATGGATCTACTCACATCGTTTCGGTTTCCGCTATCAGATTCAGCCTGCCTGACTGCCTCATCATCTTCTTGCAATTCAGCCTCCTCAACATCTTCATCTTTAGTTTGGGGTGCATTAGAGAAAGCCATTGCTAGGCCACGAACCATCCATTCAGGGCATTCATTATCGCTTCTGTATTGCGATTCAGGACTGCTGCTCATGGCATGATCAGGGATAACAGGAGATTTGGAAGTTCTACAGGAACATTCTGGGAAAGGATGCGAAAGAAAAGATATAGGTTTTGATGATTCAGCCTCTGCAATGAATCCTTCCGCACCCAAGCTCCTGTTAAGATGATCCCGCACCAATTTTGTCCAATTTTGCAGTGGATGATATAGATTATCAAGTCCAGAGCTGAACAGTTCGGCAAGCTTTTGTCTGGTGAAAGCAAAACTCGATTATGTTCATCATACAGAAATAAATACAGTTCCAACGCTCATAAATAGAAATTCTATATAAAGAATTTGCATTGTTGCATCTCCAGACTACAGCTTTTAGAAATACCAGACATTGATTAGAATTTAGAACCACGGAATCATTGAAGTGGTTTGATGCATATATCAACCAAAGGGTTCATCAATTTCTTTTCTAAAAAATAATCACTTTCAACTTTTTATTTGTTTATATTTGCATGCACACCAGGCACCACATCTAAAAATGCCACAGAACAGCAGTACAGAAAGGAGAGAGAGAGGAGAGGCTGTTTTAGCATTTAAAATCTTGGCAAAGGCAACATACTTTGTATCACTTCAACTTTGTCAAATTATCGAAATTGGGAATGGATGACTAAATGAGTGAAAATAGTTTCAACCTAGGCTAATCTTTGATGTTTCATATAAGAACATGTAAAAGACCAAACCATGAAATTCTTTCCTCAGCTACCTTGTGCATAAATAAAAATGATGCTACAAACGAAAAGACAAGTTTTGCAGCCCTTTAAATATCAAAAGCATAGGGTTATTGTCTAGGATTACAGCAAGATCAAGCCTCCTTGAAAGTTATTTTGGAGTCACTATAAGCCACCATAATACTGTTTCTATGCCCGACTATATCGCTAGCATATTCAAACTCCCTCTGAAAATTTTGTAATTATTGATTGTGTTAAATAAATTTTATTTTGCCATCCTTATCGCATGTACAACATAGAATCTATTTCTCAGATTTTACCATCCTCATGTTATCTTGGTTGTTTTATCATATTTTTGAAGTCCTTAATTGCTCATGGATAATAAATTTTTTCTAGTAATTTCATGCATCTATCTTATAGATTGCTTCCCTGCTTCACTCTCTCGTTCACAATTCCTATTTGCTTAATAATCACGTTTTGGCTCATAAAGTATTAACAATTTTAGTAGTCTCATGAAATTGTGTTGCATAAGAGAATCACAACAATTATTCAAGACTCGAAAAGTTCCTTTCAAAATATCTAACTACTCTTCATAAACTTCCTATCCTTCCAATACTAATTATTTCTTCGCTTCTATTTTAAATATTAAATCTACATTTCACAGATTCAATAATAGTTCTACTTAATTTAAAGTCTATATTTTCTAAAATTTATCCCCACGGTTGAAGCTTTGAGTTTATTTTACTTAACCTTCATTAAGTTAATTTGACTAATGATGTCTCCACTAATATTTATTATTCAAGATACTTTTATATTTTTATAACTTGTTTCTCTAAAATTTTAATTTAATTGACTACATGTTATAGTTTTATTTCCACAAGTAAATATCAATCGGAAGGATCTTAAAGAATAGAATCATCTGAATTTATTATAATTTATGGTCTAGTGTGTGTCACAATGTGTTGAATCTTAACATGGAATGTTGTAATAAAACTTATAATCAATTATGTTTAGAAGTAAAAAAAAAAAAAGAATGTTGGCATTAAATAATACAATGAAATTATAATATCATTTGGTCTAATTCCTATATTTTTATTCCTAAAATTAAATATCCCAAATGGAGGCAAATTTTAAAATAGCAAAATTTATCTGAATTTATCACAACACACTTTGATGTATGTCAAGCATCAGCATGATGGAATGTTGAGTATTATAATATTGAGATTGTATTATTCCACCAAGAACCGAAACTCTGCAAAATGATGCATTAAATCTTGATTCAACTGATAATTTCATTGGTACTAACGTAGAAAAACAAATGCTTCCAACTGTCAGTTAATGTGAAAATCATTTGTTATCACACAAAAAAGTTGTTAACACTAGGTAATAAGTTATCACTCAACTCCTTTTTCACAACAATATAGTTACTAGAACAATAATTGTTTAGGAACTCTTTCGTAAGTTTTTTTCTAGGCTAATAACAATTGTGTCAATCCCTCTTTATAATAGCTATGGTAAATCTTCCAGGTATAAATCAAACAAAATTTCAAAACTTATTGAAGAGTGTTGCAAAAGGCTTGACTGATAAATAAAAGCAAATGCATCATTTTTTGAAACAAAAATATAAGCCAAATGCTAAAGAAAAGTTGCGTTCCAATTTATGCGTGCAACAAATTAGAACCCAAGAAATTACCTATTAGGACGATAGGTCACTCCGGATGCTGTTTGGTATACTCGGTGACCCATTACTAAACTTGAAAAATCAGGCCAGCCACTACCATCATTGTTAAACCCGGGAAAAAATGCATCAGCTTCAACAGAGACATAATAATCGAGAGCATCCCAGATTAACCTGTGTGCTTGGTTCCTCGAATCCATAGGTGAAGGATCTGGCTCCCTGTCAGTCTCTGCAACCCAACCATACCAACCCTCCTTCTCATGCTGATAAAAGGGTCTTGCAGGAGGGGGAGGGAGGGGTCGTGGCCGGGACCCAGCCTTTTTCCATTCATCAATAAGTTGTTTCTCACTCTTTACAGAAGGAGGCTGAGGAATATTTAAAGGGAGAGGATATTCAGGACCAATCAAGCTTGACAACTCTTTCTTACTGCACAAGAAAGTACGATCTACTAAGTTCATATACATAGCTCGCAAGGGAACTAGAATTCTCTGCCCTCCAAATGTCTCAGAACCAGCCAAGTATATTATAGTATTTGCTGGATAACCCATTGCGCGAAGAATAAGTCCAACCTGCAGAGATTCAACCTAACATTTAAATACAAATATAAAAGAAATCATAATTCAAAAATGGAATATAGTAGAGTTATTTATATCTCAAAACAAAATTTACAGTATCTTCATTGGAACCAAGGTATATTAAGTAAGAAAGCAAATACAAGATATTAGTAGAGTTGGAAATTTTTTATTAAGCGCCCTACACAAATGACTGACCAATCACTTATCTTTTTTTCTCTAGTAAAAGGAAATATCCAAAATTGTGCCACTTGAATATTAGAGGTAATAAAGTTCATGATAATCCTAATAAAACCAGCACATCAGAATAAAAAAAAATGTAATATATCAAATGCACTAGGAAGGTTTACTGTGTTGGTCCAAATCCGTGGCATACAAAGAGCTATATCATCCACAAGTGGGAAAGTATACCTACCTCGTTGGAATGCAGGATAACATTGCTCCAGATAGAATCTATGTGCATACGCACATAGGAGAGAGACAGAGAGAGAAAGAAAACCACTTGCAGTCATTGTACTTTCTGAAACAGCCTTACATTTTATAGCTATTGCATTTTGAAATATTTATTAGAAGAATTTGTTTGTAGGCAATTGATTGAGATATTTAAATTTCATAAGCAAGAAGAACCTGGTCAACCATGATTTATTAACATAAATAAAAACATTAAACTCTTGACAATTG
>JBAMHZ010000112.1:2786632-2796960 GCA_037177395.1 Alpinia galanga | reverse complement strand
GAAGGGCAGTCGACTGGTGTATAAGTTAGTTGAATGACCAAGTTTGGCTAGAGCACAGAAGCTCAGTTAGTCGATTGAGAAGTCGACTGGGAGATTATCAGTTGACTGATCACACTTATCCAACGTGGATAGAGCTGTTGGACAACCGTTGTCTCTCAATGGATATGACCCCAATCAACTGGTGGGTAAGATCAGTCGATTGAGAGGCAAAAAATAGTCTAGGAGAAGCTCTATAAAAGATCATCTCGTGGAGAGATAGAGATACTGGTTCTTGGTGAACTTGGAGGGGATTTGTTGCTGCAATCTCAACCTTCAAAGTCATCTAAACTACCGCAAGCTACAAGTCACAAGCGATCTTCATTTGTAAAGTTTTCTTTACGTGTATTCATTCTTATTTCTTATAATACTTTTGTATTCATATTTGTACCTTGTAATTAGTGTAAAAAGTTGTTCCACCTTGGTTTGAGCCAAAATGAGGTAAGGGAGTGAAACATTGGTTGTTGGAGCGATTCAAATCGCCATGGAGTAGGAGCTAGGGCTCCGAACTATGTTATATTTTATTATTGTGTTTGTGTCTATTTCGTTATTACTTTTATTATATATCTATTACACCTAACAAATTTTACAGATAAATACAATTAAACGATCGATTTAGAGGAAAATGCTACGGGTCTAAAAGAATAAATAACTGTTTTGGTTGTAGCAAGATTCGATATGTCGCTGATTTTTTGAGGTCGAAATATCACAATCTACCTGAAAGGACTGCAGTGTAGCATTAGCATAGCTTCCAATGTTCCTTGCAGGTGGTTTGCATCCAGGGCATTGTAGAAGGCAAACGAGTACCTAATGTCGATGGGAATCTGCAGGAATATCCAAACTCTTTCAGTCCAGTGCACCAATTTGTTGGAGACTATACATATTTACATCAAAATTAGGACTAATAAACAGTCAACCCCGCAAAGATGGGAATAATACTGATCCTATTTGAACAGTAATTAAGAACTTAGGTTTACATGAAGAATCATACCAACTAGATCATATATGATGGATGCAAAAAAGTTATGGGTATGCATATTCAGCTAAGCATCCGAAACTGCAATCCATCATTATTTGTAATGAGGACAAGTATTCGCAAGCTCGAATGAAAATCATTCACAGTTCTACTTCTAATGATGGTACACAACTAGTTTAATGTGGCTTAGTTCACTTCCTACTACCACCAACTATGGCAGCATCTGGACAGAACATTTCCAGTAATAGGTTGATTATAGTCCTCCCCAGAGAGTTTTCTCAAGGATACTAGTACTTTAAAATTTAGCAATAACAATGATGCGGCTTGCTTTGATTGATCTTTTTTACCTAGTGAATGAAGAAGAACGAGTTCTCTAAGCTATAGTAGTAATCTCAGTGAAGTTTAGAAGAATCTGATGTCCGGATCACTTTTAACCAAGTATGCCTTTTGCATTATATTAGAGTCGAACAAGCTTATACTGTTCAAAAATGAAATATTTGTATGGAATGGTTATGTAATTAATGGGCTATTTAAGCTCAGTTTAATGGTCATTCGGCTTAAGGTTAATAAAATGGAAGTTTTTCCTCTTATATATTTCAGTCATATGTGTTATGACATGGTAGGCTACGATATATTAACTACGATGTTCTGCGTAGACTAATTAATATGTAAATCATACTTACATTCTAGTTTGATCTGAAACATAAGTGTGAGACTTATGTTGAAGTGAAAATGACGAGGTCATCCTTTCAACATGTTGAAAAAATCAATGAGCCACTTAGCCTAATCCACATCGACGTGTACGACCTAAAGAGGACACTGACACGTGATGAAAATAAGTATTTCACCACTTTTATTGATGATAACACTAAATATTGTTTTGTATATATTCTCATAAGTAAGGATGAAGCTATGGAGAAATTTATTCTATATAAGAATAAGGTTGAAAATCAATTTAATACAGAGATTAAAGTGGTCCAAAGTGACCGAGGCGGTGAATTTGCATTACCATTCTCTAAATTGTGTGCTAAACATAGGATCAGACATGAAAAAACTGCAGCGTATACTCCTCAGCAAAATGGTGTTGCTAAGCGAAAGAATCGTACTCTAAAAGAGATAACGAATGTTCTATTGTTAAGCTCTGGACTACCAGAGCACATATAGGGGGAAACTATGTTAACAGCTAACTATCTTTTAAATAAGGTGCCCCATAAGAAAATAGAGAAGAGCGCATATAAGTTGTAGAATGGGAGACAACCGTTCTATAAATACTTGCGAGTGTGGGGATGTTTGGCCAAAGTTTTGGTGCCTGATCCAAAAAGGATCAAGATAGGACCAAAAACTGTTGATTGCATATTTATCGAATATGCACATAACAATAGTGCTTATAGGTTCCTTGTGTTTGAGTCTCATATTCTGGAGATACACAAGAATTCGATTATTGAATCGAGAAATGCCTCATTCTTCAAACATGTGTTTTCCATACAAGACCCGAGAGGATGCAACCACCTCAAAATAGGCATATGAAACACAAGAGGAAGAAGAATGTGAATAACCAGTTGATGGTGAACTTAGACGAAGTAAAAGAGCTCGGGTGGAAAAATCCTTTGGATTAAATCTTATCACTTTCATGTTGGAAAGTGATCCCCAGAGCTACTCAAAAGCTGTAAGCTCATCTGAGGGACCTCAATGGAAAGAGACAATTGCATCTGAGATTGACTCTATCTTGTAAAATCATAGTTGGGAACTTGTGGATCTTCCTCAGGGAAGTAAACCGCTAGGATGCAAGTGGATTTTCAAGAAAAAGATAAAATCCGATGGTGCAATTGATAAGTATAAGGCCAAATTGGTAATTAAAGGTTACCGACAACGAGAAGGTCTTGATTACTTTGATACTTATTCTCTGGTATCAAGAATAATTTCCATTAGAGTATTGTTGGCTATTGCCACTCTATGGAATTTAGAAATACATCAGATGGATGTAAAGACAACCTTTCAAAACAGGGATTTAGAAGAGGAGATCTACATGGAACAACCTGAGAGATTTTTTATGCTAGGATAGGAAAATAAGGTTTGTAGATTGGTGAAGTTGTTATATGACTTGAAACAAGCACCGAAGCAATGACATGAAAAATTTGACAATGCCATGATAGAGAGTGGATTTAACATCAATGAGAGTGATAAATGTGTCTATGGTAGAGATACCGAAGATGGTTTTGTCATCTTATGTCTCTATATAGATGATGTACTTATCATTGGGAGCGATGATAAGATAGTCAAATCTATAAAAATATGTTGAACTCAAGATTTGACATAAAAGACATGAGTCTAGCTGATATGATCTTAGGAATTAAGATTCTTTAAACATCAGAAAGACTTGCTTTGAGTCAATCTCACTATGTGGACAAAATTCTTAAAAGATTCACCAAGGGTAATAATACATTGGCATGGACTTCGTTAGATACGAGTCAACATCTATCGAAAAATTGAGGAGAGAGTATCTCTTATATAGAGTATGTCAGGGTAATTAGAAGTCTGGCATATTTAATGAATTGTACATGACTAGAATTAGCCTACATAATAAGCAAACTAAGTAATCCAGGTGTTAAGCACTAGAAAGGGATAATACGAGTACTAAGGTACTTGAGGTATACTTGTGGATATGAACTGCACTATACAAGATATCCTACTGTAATAGAAGAATATAGCGATGCGAGTTGGATATTTGACATAAAAGACTCGAAGTCTACGAGTGGATATTTATTCACTTTGGGAGGTGCGGTTATATTGTGGAAATCTTCTAAGCAAATCGTAATTATCAGATCCATGATGAAATCTAAATTTGTAGCTCTTGACAAGTATGGTGAAGAGGTTGAATCACTATGATAATTCTTAGAATATGTTCCAAGATGACCGAAACATATGTCGACAATTTACATACATTGTGATAATCAATCGACAATTGGTCGAACACAAAGTCATCTGTATAATGATAAGTCTAAACATATACGTCGCAGACATAATACCATTAGACAACTATTCTCAACGAGGGTTAACACTGTTGACTATGTGAAGTCAAAGGATAACCTAGTGGATCCACTAACCAAAGGGTTAAATCGAGAGTTAGCTGCAAGCTCATCGCATAAAATGGGTTTGAGGTCGATAAGGAAAGTTGGTGAAAAGGAAACTCAACCTATACAGACTGGAGATCCCAAGAACTAAGTTCAAAAGGACAACCTAATTGCATCAACTAGGGAAGATCACTATTAGGGATTAATCCAATAGAACAGTGAAAGTATGAAGGTTAAGCACACGACTTTTAATAATCTAGGAGAGTAGGGTGAAATACTCTCAAGAGATCACCTATGTGAGAAAGAAGTTAGACCACTTCGAAGAGAATTAGAGGCACAATTCTTAGAATTTCTCACAGAATTAGGCGTGTTCATGGCCAAGAACCAACACACTCATGAGAATTGAGGTATATCAGGGAGAGTCCTAGGTGAGATATATCAATACTGACACAGACGGTAAAATAGTTCAAAGACATCGTGTCTACTGTCAGCCAATAAATAAATATATCTTCACAAGGGAAGGTTCAAAGGTTAAAACCTACCTCTTCTATACTGGACTCAACTGTTGAATACAATCACATATCTTATTTCTATTCATGTAGGGGATTGTTAGAAAATTGTGAATGGAAAAGAGGTGGATGAAGAAGACTCTACATTGTGTATGGGACTTTAGCCCCATATTGGTAGTTTCAAAGTTTAATATTTGGTTTATATTGTTTCACAAGTATGTATATTGTGAACTAATGCATGGGGAGAGACTCTCTCTTACGCGCCCGCCCGCAGGGGGTGCAGATCCAGAGCTCGAATTGCACTAAACTCAGGTGACTCATGTGTGAGCGTGACCTATGCGAGTCGAATGTCGGACCAGTCAGGGAAAAATTTATCCAAGCGAATGAACCAACATTTTGCCATCTGAATTATTTTTGCTCAAGTGTAATATTCATGAGAATCCTTCACTTATTCGAAACGTTTGACGTTTCACTACAGCAAGTAAAAGTTATTTAATGACTTTTATTCGGCCAATCTCGGGGAGAACTCCTAAACCCTATAAAAAGGAGACTTGGTTTTGAGCAAAAGAGTAGCGATAACCCTATGTGCCCCTACCTTTCTTTCCTTTTGTTTGTCGAGTATTCTTCCATTCGGCAGAATCCTATGATAGCACTCAGATACACTTTAGTTCACCGCGATTACCAATGCTTGGTAGAGATCGCGGTTTCACCGTTGTATCCTGGGAAACAGACGTCCCGTGCTGACCTCGAAGCACCGTGGAGGTGAGATGAATTTGTTTTAAAGAATCTGCATTTAACACAGACCTCGGCTCTTCAGTTTCTGAGCAATTTGTTGCTTAGAAACACTGCTCCTGTAGGCACTCAGCAGCTCGACACTCAGCAATTCAGGTCAGCATCCTAGCTCGACACTCGGCAGCCCAGCTCGGCACTCGGCAGCTCGGCTTAGCAACCCAGCTAAGCACTCGGTAGCCCGGCTCGGCACTCGGCACTCGGTAGTTCGGGTCGACAGCCTAGCTCGACACTTGGCAATCTGGCTCAGTATTCGGTAGCCCAGCTCGGCACTCGGCCGCTCGGCACTTGGCACTCGACAGCCCAGCTCAGCTCAGCAGCTCTAACTCAGTAGCTCTACTCGACAGCTCTAACTCAACTGTTCAACTCAGCAATTCAGGTCAAGTCACTCAACGGCTCTCGACTAAAATTGCCAATATTATATCAAAATAACAAATAAAGCTATGCATCCATAAGAAAATATAACACATAAATATAATATTATTGACTATAGGCATCTCTAATAGTACAAAATAGGTTAGTGTTATCAATGAACAGGTGCATCTTCTAATTTCCAAACCTCCAAAGGTGGTAGAACTAATCCCTTCCCTTATACCGTTGCAGCCAAGTTCTTCACTGTCAAAACCCTCTCGGCCACAATCCCACCATCAACTTCTTCCATTTGCATATGAGAATGCACAACTACAAGTTAAAAAATTTAACGGAACAAACACTTCCAAGAATCTGCTTGGAAGATAATGGAAATGCAATTACTTAGGAGATTGTAGGTTATGGAAGAATGAAAATGCAATTACTTAGAAGATTCCACAATGGATGAAGCTAAGCATTTCTGACAATGAATAAATGGCTTAATCGGGAACAAGAGTGTGAAGGAATAAATTTCCTATAACATGAATCTGAACATTGAAAAGATTCATGCACAAGATCTAGTTTATATTAAATTTTACAGCACAATACAAGCAAAATAAACGATGATAGCAAAATTAAATTTGATCTGAATGCAACAGTATCACCATCATTTTAGCATCGTCGATGAAATCTAAGATCCTGAAAAATACAATAAACGGATCTTCTATAGGTTAGAATGACGGCGTCGTACTTTTCTCACCAATGAGAAGCAAAGAGATCTCAAGAAACCTAACTCTATGGAGACCATACCCTATTTATAGTTGTAGGTTCGATTATATTATCAACCCCTAAGTATAACAGAATATGAGTTAACGAATTCTATGCTTATAGTCCACATCCAATTACTCAAACCCACAAATACATTGATTAGATTACCTTATTGGGTTTGATCTTAATGACAAGTTTATATGTTATTTAATTAACATATAAGTCCATCAATCCGGAAATAAAATCCAACACTATTTATTTCTTCTTTCGTGTTCATCCTCAAAATCTGAGAACGTTAGGATTTTAAAAAAGGAAAAAGAATCAGCAAGCCATGTCATTTTGTATCATTGTATTTATTTTCAGAAACACTAGAATCCATGTTTAGATTAAGGAATTCAGATGATTGTCCTTTTTAATCATTAAATCCGCATCACATAGCCAGGTTAGTTAAACCTACAATCAAAAATTATATCTATGACAGACATTTTAGAATATTGTCCCAATGGAATACCTTTTATTTCTTTAACATCAGATTTGGTTCTAATGAATAGTTATTCCATTCGTGATGATATTTTGACAAATCATTATTTTTGCATTTGATTGCGATATAAAAATTAGAATATCAATCCTTCTTAGCTATTCCCTTATACTAATCTCAAGAATATTTATTCTAATATGCTAGGTTGTTATCCGTGAATGAATAAGAAATAAGGAATATTCCTACATTTCTCTGCCACCAAGGAGAACCAAAGATATTACATTCTTTGAGGTATTGTTGTTCACTAGATTCACACTTTTTTTTTCTTCCCCTTTTTCAGGTCCACTGAGTTACTAGTATCTAAATGCAAGTCCTAGTGAGAACAAACAGATGCAAGAATCTATAAGGCTGTATAAGAACAGACACTTGACTGATCAACAAGTCACGCACTACTTTTGATGTGCAACTCGATCAAGGAAAAGGTAGTATCAGAAATGTTGAACGTGTCTAGATATTGATATCCAATTTTCCATTGAAGCATAGAAAGAGCATGGTTGCTTTTCTAAGCGTGGTAAAAGTACTTGTTTAAAATTTTGACATTCATTCGAATTGTCTAGCCATAACTTTACACACTGAATATCAAATAGATTCAGTCTTTTAAAGTGGAACAAGGAATAATAAAGTGCATAAGAACGGATGATGAATAGTAGAAACTACAACCATAATAGACAAACCTGAAGGATCATCAACAGCCTTCTTTCTTTTCCTAGAAACTTCACCGCCTCCAAACGATGATTTTGATTGAGAATCACTAGTATCAGCTGGTTCAGCAATTTCCCCTGGTTCTTTCCTTTTCTCTGAGACCTTGAGCTGCCAAAAAAAATTTGGTCACTGATGCCCCCTAAATAGCCCCCATTGTCCGGACGGGTCAAATTAGCCGGGCTTATGTCTCATCCAATGAGATATGTATTTATGGATGCATTCCCTCCGATAGCCACCCGACGATTCCTCGCCAATGGCAGCTGCGAGGAATGAATGCTTAACACATTTATTGATGATTAAAATGGAAATGATTGGGTAATCACTGTGGCTTCCGTAACTGTTTAGATAAAACGACGCTCCTTCACCATCGCAGCATACTCACTCATTACAGACGTATCATGCTATCACAAACATGGTCTCCTCAGCTACCCTAACGAGGATGGAAATAAATTAGGAATTCAATAGGCGACCACAAGGTGAGGGATTTAGAGAATGCCCTAAGTATCGATTCTCACTCATTACAGACGTATCATGCTAGTATTGATCAGCTGAGTTAGTTCTGGAGCTATCAGTCACCCAGAATAAAGCTTTCAGGAATATTATATCTTGTATTTTAGAATCATCGCTAGCAGACACAATTGCTACAAAATCATCTCATGGCTTTTCCATCATCCAAGCTCAACAAAAAAAAAAAAACACAAATTTTCTACGAATTTAAGGTGTACCTTAACCGATCTGCTGCTAGCATTGATGACCTTTCGATTCAAGAACTCGGAGAGCGACACTGATGGATTGTTGGTAGTCTCTCTCGTTCAATCCTTATCCACCGCCCTAAAACATATGATCAAAGTGAAACACACACACACATACACACAAATCTATCCTTGTACAAACAATACGCATGGTGATCAAATCAAAATTATAGAAGAAACGAGAAAAGGGCACCTGGATTTGGAGAAGAAGGGCGACGGAAGGGAAGTCTAAGCGGATCGTCGAGTTCTCAATCGCACCGGCTTTTTCTTCCTCTCTCTTTCGATCTTACTCTCCGCCTGTTTCTGTCCGTGGAGTTTCCAAGCCGGAGGGAAAATAGTCCCCGTTTCCATTTCCCGTTCCCGTTTCGACACAGATTTCTTAATCCCGACCCGGTTGGGTCCGGATGCGGTTCCGACCGGCAAATGCATCACGGATAATGAAGGTATTTAAGCAAACTGGAGCAACTTTCCACCCTTCCTTAGTCCGACGACCGCACTTCTGATCGCTCGTAGGCGAGCCCAGAGCTCAAATTGCTTTCTGGATTTCTATGTACAGAGTCCTGCTGTGAGTTTATCATCTTCGTGCCTTTAGAAATTAACAGTCAAATCAACCGGAGCAGTTAGAAGAAGTAGTGAAACAGTAGAGTAGAGGAGTCAAAGAGATCTCCAAATACTTGAATACTATAACAGTCCCTGCTAGAATGCGAAAGACATGGGGGCAGTTTGTTAATAGATATTTCATAGAAGTCCAGGATTTCTAGGTAAACAGAGGGAACGGACAAACACAGGCCACTGGTCAATTGGTTCCAGAAAAAATAATATCTCCCCGAAAGGCAGCGGTGAGGCCTTTGTGTGGGAATCGCGAAGAGGCATCTGATACCCTCTTATATGTAGAGTCATCGGCATTCAAAGAAAGGGTGCTCTATGTCTACCCTGGACGGATGGTTTCGTACCAGAGAGCTCTAATCGTGATTTTGGGACTTTTAGAAGAGGAAACCATCTGCGCCGGCAGAAGAAGAGTAAATATCTGGACGTGGAGGAAACAAAGAGATGGAAGTATCCCAAAGAAAGTGAACAGTGGAGGAAAAGGCACTTCAATGGGCTGAAGGAAGAAGAAGATAGAACGACAACAAGGAGGAGAGGAAAAGTCAGCTCATTGCATACGAGGCAGCAAAGTGCAAGGAAACCATTAAATAAATCCTATCGCAGGCAGGCTGGGCCCAACTCACCATCTTACCGATTGATTATTAGCAAGCCTCATCAAGGAAATCCGCTAAACGAGAGAACTCCTATAATAAGACTGTAGTCAGAATGAATAATCATTCTGACTACTTTGAGGGAATGCTAATGATACTGCTCTTGCTGCACTCTTCAGTTTGATAGGTCAAAGTAGGTTGGGGCCAGAACGGGATTAAGGAATTAAGTCAAAGAAGCTAAAAGGAGTCAGACAAAAGGCTAAGCTAGGGGGGAGGTCAAATGGCTCGGCCAGGAGGCGAGGTCGAGTGGGAATAAAATGGCTCGGCCAGGGGGCGAGGCCAAGCAGGTATCAAACAGCTCGGATTGGAGACAAGGTCGAATAAGAATCAAACGGTTCGGCCGGAAAGGCAAGGTCGAGGGGGAATAAAATAGCTCAATCGGGAGAAGACATGAGCGGAGGAATTAATATTGCTTAAAACGGTTTGGCAAGGATGAAAATTTCCTATTTCCCATAGGAGGGGACCACTCCAAGGAGGCTTCCCATTTTAAGTAAGGGCAGACACCTCCTATGGGACCCGCTCATACGGGGCATCTTCCATACATACACCTCGAATGGCTACGAGTAAAATATCCTTCCTAAGG
>JBAMHZ010000112.1:2769262-2786532 GCA_037177395.1 Alpinia galanga | reverse complement strand
GGAGGTTATCCTTAGTAAATTCCTTAAAAAATCCAAGAAGCTTCAATAGATATTGGGTTCCTAGGAGTGTGATTCATTTACACTAAATGGGCTTAGGGTGTGTCAACTTAGAATGAAAATGTAGTTAACCTAACCATAGTTGAGTTTACACTTTAGAGCATTTTTTAGGTATAATAATATTTTAAAAATAAAATTAGAAATTATATACTAAAAGATTTTAGGATGTGCCAATGGAAATAAAAGATTGAAAAATTGATCATTATTGGCACAATAGGTTAGAGTTAATCAATTCGTCATTATGTCAAATTGAGTATTTGATATAATCATAGACAATGACAATTAAATTAATAACTTAAGTATTTTTATAACTTAGTATTGTTATTTTATACATTTGTGATGCTTTGATTGTCATATTATATGTCATGACATCATGTATCAATTGATTATATGAAACATGTCATTTTGATAATTATATTAATTTTTTACTTAATCATGACATCATGTATCATGTATGGATGATAGATTTTCTTTTGAAAATTATACAATCTATATGCCATGAGCATATTCATACATTTATTTAATCAAAATTATGTAAAATTAGTATTATTTGATATCATAGGTAAGGAAATCAAATTGGATATGTCTAGATAGTAATACATAATCCCTTAGCTCAAAGAAGAACCAATTTACATCTCACAAAGATTATAGAAAGACTTGTATATATATTAAAATACTCTAGACACAAATGAGATGTTAGAATAATAAGTTAAGTTCAGGATGCTTTATGTTGCATTAAAATGAACCCAAACTCAATAAAATATGAATGAATCATGAGAAAAACTAGTATACAAGTTATATGCACTTAGCCCATTGATCATGATTGAAAATGGATTTTAAAAACATTTTAAAAAGTATTTTAGAAAACCTTGGTGAAGTTTATCTTTTGATAGGAATCACCATTAATGATATTAATACAAAGTGGATTGAAACATTAAATTTTTAAATGGTTTTCAACTTTGTATCATTCTTTAAAAATAATAGATATTTTCATAAAAAATTATTTTTCACATATATATGACATAAGTAATGTATGTATGAAATTTTAAAAATTTTCAAAAATCATAGAATTACTTATGCATTTCTAAAACTCATCTAAAAAACTACTTTTGAAATTTGGCTGACAATAGTCGACTGGTTTATATACCAGTTGACTGAGTCATATATCAGTCGACTGGTAATATTGAAATTGGCTAATATGATTTGTTTTGTTAGTACCTATAAAATTCACATAGTTTCACAATGGTATAATAATGTCCACTTTGGGCCTAAACCCTCATGGTTTTATTTTTGGGCTTTATCCAAAAGGCCTCATACCAATGGAGATATTTTCATCTTATAAGCAAGCTCATGATCTTTTCTATGTCTTACCAATATGAGACTTTAATTGTACTCTCAATACTCCTAACAATTCTCTCTTCAAATGAAGGACCACATTGGATCCTTCCTCAAGTCTATTCATCCTTGAAGAACTTTCTCTACTTGATATCTGATCCTCAACCAACCAGGTCTTTCGGCCAACTATTTAGTCCTCCTGACCCAGCTGAACTTTATGTCAGTTGTCTGGTTATCTTGACCCAACTGGACTTCTTGTCAGTTGTCTGATCCTTCTGATCCAATTGGACTTCCTGCCTGGTGTCTGGTTCTCTTGATCCAGACATGCGGGCTTCACTTCCTTCGTTCGAGGTGCATAACTTGACATGGACTATGGCTCTGATACCAATTGTTGGTGCCTATAAGATTTATATATCTTCACAATGATATGATATTGTCCACTTTGAGCCTAAGCCCTCTTGATTTTATTTTTAGATTTTATCCAAAAGGCCTTATACCAATGGAGATATTTTCATCTTATAAACTCATAATTTTTTCCATGTCTTGCCAATGTGGGATTTTGATTGTACTCTCAATACTCCCAATATGTTTTAGCCATTTAATAATAACTCTAAGTAGATTAACTACTTCTAACTCTCTAATATGCTTAGAGAAGCATTCAAAGAGTAAAATTTATGATAAAAATAGATAGGAGAGTTAATTAGGGTAAAAATCAAAATTTTAAAGGATGTTAAAGTTCAAGGTTGAACTTCTTATATTTGAAGTTTGGATCTCCTATAGGCTTAGGATCTCTTCAAAGCTATTATTGATGCAATAATTAAGGAAGAACAAGCCTTAAGAGGGAGGTAATCCATCAAGGTATGATGAATCATTTATGACTCAAGAGGAGAATAAAGAGATTAAGGGGAAAATAAAGTTTGAATTTCCTATAGGCTTAAGATATCTCTAAAGACATTATTGGTGCAATGGTTAAGAGGGAGCAAGCCTTTAGGGGGGAGGTTGTCCATCAAGATATAATAGATCCTTTGTGAAAAAGGAAGAATGAAGGATTAGTACAGAATGAGATTTTTGAGAACCTTTTTGACATGTGCTAAAGGGAGAGAATATGGAGTTCAAATTAGGAAACTCTCATTGTACCTTGGCATAGGAAGTGGTAAGTTGGGTCTATGAGATAGCTTAACTTAAAAGTATCGTCAAACATCAAAAAGGGGGAGATTGTTGGTGCAATTAGCCTAATGTTAAGATTGACCAAGCTCGAGATAGACTCAAGTTTAGTTTTGATATTTGATAATATGACAATAGGTTGATGATAACTAAAGGATAGTATAAGACATCCAAGGTTGTGTGAGAAGGAGTTTATTGGTAAAGTCAAGTAGGTCAAGGTTGACCAGATACTTAACAAATGAGAAATTCAAGTGAGTCATGAAGGACCGGACATTTGGTGATGAAAAAGTCTAAATATGGATACTTAACAAGGGAAAAATCCAAGTATGGTGACTTGGCAAAGGAAAGTCCAAGTATGAATACTTGGCAATGGAAAAGTCTAAGTATGGTGATTTGACAAAGGAAAGTTCATGTGTAAAAACTTGGTAAGGAAAAGTCTAAGTATGGATACTTGATAAAGGAAAGTCCAAGTATGGAGACTTGACAAAGGGAAAGTATAAGTATAGAGACTTAACAAGTGAAGTCCAAGAGCGTGGCTCTTGGCGGTGAAGTTTCGGAGGTGTGGTCTCTTGGCAAAGGGTATACTTGATGGCATGACAAAACTGATGAAAGCACTTGAAGGCTAGCTCAAAGGGTGATGAGAAATGAGCTTTGAGGTATCCTAAGGGCGTGAGGCTGATGGAAGTGGCTTGAAGGTTTGGGTCTAAGCTAAGGGTAAGTTCCAAGTATGAGGGGATCATACTTGATGAGTTAAACTTCAGTTTTGAGGTGTACCAGTCAACTGATAGGTTAACCAGTCGACTGGTATGGTGGTCAATCGACTGATGGGTTGAATCAATGGACTGGTGCTCTATGATTGAGCATAGAAGATTTTACAGTCGACTAATCATACTGTGATCGGGCATAGAAGGTTTATCAGTCGACTGATGGTGAATTTCAGTCAACTGGTGGCACTATGCAAAGCCAAAGAAAGGTCAACAGTCGACTGCTAGGGTAGAGCAGTCGACTGATAGTGTATACTATTCGACTAATGCACTCAATTCGACGTGGATTGCCGTTGGAGCCGCAATCACACAACAGTCTTATGACCAATCGACTGATAGACAAAAATCAATCCGTTGAAGATCCTATAAAAGAGGGTTTGGAGAATGATTTTGACAAATGGTTTTTAGTGATTTTGAAAGGAAATTGTTGGTGCATTCCTAACCTTCTAAGCATTTCAAAGCAACCAAAAGTGCGATCAATCAAAAACTTCCTCGTGTAAAATGTTCATTGTATTTACATTCATCTTATTCTTTACCCTTGTATTTTGTTGCTTGTGTTGTAAAATTCAGATTGTAAGAAGATTTCCTCCACCTTGATGTTCATCCAAAGGAGAAATTAGTAGAAGCTTGGAAGAGGAGTAATCCGCCTTAAGGATTATCGTAGTGTAAGAATGGGTCTTTGAACAATGTTAAATATCGGTGTTGTGAATGTGTTTGTCTTTATTCTTGTTTATATATTATTTTCATTACGTATAACGCTTTTGTAGATAAGCACGAGTTGAAATCGAAGAAACATTATTCACCCTCCTTTAGCGCATCACACAATCTCCAACGTACATAATCTGATTGATTTGGTGGCGAATTGGTGGTAAGTGAATTAGATATGATTACTTTGTGTGAAAGATATTTTTGTTTCAAATTCTTAATTTCTAAGGATGTGAATTGTAAATAGACAATTGCCAATTTGTATATGGTATCTGAACTCACAACTCTCAGTAACATTTGAAGTGCATGTCCTGGACACCCACCTGGTTCAAGCACAAATCAAGTTAATGCCAAGAGTAGAAGCTACTTCTTGGTTCATCTTCCAATTCAAGCCAACAAAATCTAAGTGGTCTATGGTATTAACTGAAACCCATAGACCAGTTGGTGCAAATTAGAGCATTTGTTCTCAAAAACGTGATGGCTTTGATTCCTACTTTAAATTGCTTAGTGATCCATCATTTCTTTTCAGATGTTCCTTATTTCAAGTATCAACAATCCAAAATCCAGTCCAAATAACACAAAAGTTTGTAGGTGCAATTGAATCCAATCTGAGGTTGCAGGTTTGGGTGGGGTGGTTGGGTGATGAAGAAAGGGAGAAGGATGAGGAGGTTAGCAAGTTGCAATCGAAAGAGCCATCTTTCCCAAGCAAAAGCCTCAGCAATGCTTCTCATTTCTTTAATTCGTCACTTAATGCATTGTGCTGTGCAGCAAAGAGCAGCGAGGCAAGTCTGCTATTGTCTTCTTTGGCTTCAGTCGATCGTGCCAAATCCTTCAGCTATGAGCAGCATCTCTCACTTCACTCAGCGAAAGGTGTTTTTCATGCAGGTATTCTTCAAATATCAAATACTTGAGAAACTGGATAGATCCCAGAAAACCTTGCAGTCATGCAAATGCTATTACTGATTGATTACTGGAACATGGCTTAGGAATTTGATTACAGGCATTAATTCCTGTTCCTTTCTCTCTTTAATACACGAGTATGGAATTTGTTTGGTTAGGTTACATGCATTCATTCTTTACCATCTGAGTGGGTGAATAGCAAGTATGCATGTGGTGGATGAACAGTGAGTAATATGATTGCATGCCAAGTAAATTTTGGTATATGTCGCTGAAGAAAATGGATGTGATGGATCAAGTTAAAGAATTTGGGGAGTTTGAACTCACTTTCTTTGTCATTTTTATAAATCGTAGACGTCTTACAGATAAGTTCAACATAAAAATGCCAAAAAGCTGCTCATCCAAATAGCAAGCTTCAAATTTCTGTTCCTACCTTTTCGTCCTCATGTTGCATGGAGCCCCAAAGTCAATCACTAGAATAATTGAGTCATTCTAATGACTAATACTTGATCTGACCTTCCACTCGTTTGATTTAAAATGTTTGGACGTAGAACCTAACGAGTTGACTAGATAATTTAGTCAACTGGTGAGCTACTGCCTTGATTTGCTCATGAAACCTTTCTTCCTCCCTCCTTATCTATCACGGTGATAACAAAGATGTAATCTAGAAAAGTGTTTTTCACAGCTACAATTTTGAGGTGACAGTACTTGATTGACCGAAGTTATGAAGCAAGAGCTCCGAGTTCCACATGCAGCCAGAACCAGAGTTGTCTCAAGAGTGAAGGATCCTCCAAGAACAGATACATATAATGGGACCTCTCCAGGGTTGAAGGCAAGGCCAAAATCTACTTCCTTAGATGCAAGCACCGCAAACATGACTAGAAGACCTCCTCAGTTCAACAAACTCAGGCCAGCCACTAATGGTTCAGGTGCCCCAAAAGTGGTGGAGCAGTTTGCTCACAGGAAGAGGAGGGAAGATGCAAATTGCAAAGGGTCTGTGGATGGAGTCAATGGAAAGATCAAGGAATTGGAGAGTAGACTCAGTGAGAGTGAGGAACTGGTGAGGGAGTTACAGAAGGAAGTGACTGGATTGAAGACTGAGATAGAGAAGTTTCAGGTAAGGAATGTTGAGTTGGAGTCATAGAACAAGAAGCTGGAGCAAGATCTCACTGCTGCTGAAGCAAATATCAAAATGATGGAGAAGACAGATCAGTTATGCAACTTTCTTCCTTGTGCATGTCAAGTCATGATACAACTTTTGCTTAATAGAAAGGAGTAAAGATTGTAGAACAAACTTAATGGTATTTTAGACTCATGGAGAACTAATTTGTCTTCTTTTCAAGGGAATAAACAAAATTTGTCGATAGTAAGAATGTTTTTACTTAATTAGTAAACCAAATGATTTGATTTTAAGTCGAATTGGATGACAAGTCTAAGTTCAAATATCTATTAGAGCTTGTTCAGAAAAACTCAAAGAATCCTGCAGAAATGGAGGTTAGAGAAGATACTATCTGCAAGAGCCAGTCTTTGGCAATGAGAACTGCCACCCAAGTAGTAGAAGTTCAACAAAATGTAGTGATTAAGATGCCTATTTCAACTTTGTCTTCCAAAGGTTCTTCCCATGGGCCACCTCCACCGCCACCACTGCCTCCTCCTCTTCCTCACAATGCTTCAGGAAGAGCAACAGTGAACAAGGCTTCTGCTCTTGTCCAACTATATCATTCACTGACAAAGCAAGGTTCTGCGAGCAATGGGGTTTCTGCCAGTCCTATCTCTGGTTTTGCACATAGAAGCATTGTTGGAGAACTTCAACATCGATCAGCTCATCTATTAGCGGTGGATCCTATTATTTTTGTTAGTGTCAACTTTTGGTTTTTCATCAAATAATGTTCATGCGCTTGTATCTTCTTGCACAGATCAAAGCAGATGTGGAAACCAAAGGGCAGCTCATCAAACATCTTATGCAGAAGGTGCAATGGTCATCTTTCACCATTATGGAAGATGTCCTAACTTTTGTTGATTGGCTTGATGGAGAACTCTCCACCCTGGTAAGGCTTGTGATAAATGTGATCATGGTTAAGTCCATCTTCCAGTTAGATTCTGTAGCTGTTACATAAAAGATTTCTTAAGAATTTCTAAGGAAGCACTAGGTTTTGGATCATCCTTTCCTCCAGGACCAGGATCCAACTCGGTTACAGTCCTGAAAACAAATTGTGTTCCTGGTGAACCAGAAAGTTTTGGATCACGGATGAACATATTTCTTATTTACTCTCAAATGGCTTCTCTATGATCTTCCAAACAGGTTGATGAGAGAGCTGTGCTGAAGCATTTCGATTGGCCTGAGAAGAGAGCTGATGCATTGCGTGAAGCTGCTGTTGAATTCCGTGATCTCAAACGACTTGAAGCTCATATTCATTCTTTAAAGGATGATTCCTCCTTATCGTGCGAGGTGACACTAAAGAAGATATCAAACTTACTTGATAAGTGAGTTGTATCTCATGATCAATTTCTCGTTCCAGTTTCACCGATTATATTTCATAAGAAATAGTATCAGTGCTGATGCCCATGATGGTGCAAGGTTGGAGCGAGGTGTTGATAGATTGATCAAGTTGAGGGATGCAAATATGATGCTGTACAAGGAGTGCAAAATTCCAACTGATTGGATGCTAGATTCTGGTATGGTTAACAAGGTACAGACATGATGTTTCTTTTTTCAAAGAAAGGATAGAAAATTGCTCAAGGATTTGAAGTCCCACTAACTGTTAAGGATATGGATGTATAGATTACTATCTTTCCTAGAAGCTGAACCAAATTTAACATGTTATTTGAACACAATCTTATAGTTATACATTGTTCTGTAGAGTGAGCAGACTGTCACTGATGATCTCTATGAGCATGTCATCTTTATTAACTCAGTATGAATTAGGAAGCAGTGACTTGATTGAGTACAAATTATGTTGCTGCCATTTTATTTTTTTAAAGATGATCGAGGAGGCACTGCCTCACTTTTCTTGAGAATGAATTCATTTACAACGAGATCTTGACAACGACAATTATTACAGATGAAGCAGAGCTCTGTGAAGCTTGCGAGACTCTATTTGAGCAGAGTGACAATGGAGCTAAAATTTCTTCAGCACTCCGAGCGGCAATCTGCACAAGAGGCACTTCTTTTTCATGGGGTGAAATTTGCTTATAGAGCACACCAGGCAAGTAAAATAAATCTAAACTTTCAATCTCCATGAGCCAACTGGGCTCAAATCTTAGTAATGTAGTGCTTGGTTTCGCCGCAGTTTGCTGGAGGGCTCGACTCTGAACTGATGATCACCATTGAGGACTTGAAGAAAAGGGTTGAATCGCAGAGCAGAGGATCACAATAGATCACATTCATGCTGTGACAGTCAATGGAAAGCTGGTACCACACTGGAATCAGACTAAATTTTTTTAGTCTGATGCAGTTTATTTAATTAGATTCTGGGAGGAGATCAATCAAAGTCGATTGCATGGTTATTCTTTGGACATAGAAGGCCATAAATAGGCTCAGAATTGAATAAAAGGAAAAAAGGAATTCTGAAAACATGACTCAAGGCTTTTCTTACCATAGAATAGAATGTATTTATAAACCAATACTGAATAAAATTCAATTTTGCAGTAGCCATTTTTTTAAAGTAGATTTCAGTTATAGATAAGAAGATTAAGATAAATGTGTGTATTTGTTGAAAGAAAATTTTAAAAGACACGTTTAAAAATGGTATGTCTATGTAATTAAAAAGAGAAAGATTAAAGAAAACTTAATTGACAACGATAAAACTAAATGATGATATAGTAAAAAATAAAATTTAATAGTGTAGAATGATCCGTATAATCATTACATAAGAGCTGATTATTGTTATTGTTATTCATTGTAAATGCTAACTATCTAGATGAATGAATTGCACATTGAGGTCCAATCAACTTATCGGACCCGAAATTGTTGGATCAACATCAACAACTTATCCAACTACATCAGAATTCGAGTTGGCTTTCAATATCACCCACCCAACTTGAAACCAGCAGCAGCACTCTGACGGCCCATGATGATGCTGTTCATGACTCATCAGTGGCGACAGGAACATTGACCAAGAAGCCTCAGTGGAATCACTGCCAACCTCAGTTTGGAATCTGCAACCTGCCATCGTCCTTTTCCTAGATCTTGTTTATTGCCACTTAAAACTTTCAAACACATTCGTTTCTTTTGTGCCTATGTGGAACGGGTGGCATCTGCTCCATGATCGCTGCTGGCAATGGAGGCCGAGTCCCCTCATTTAAAGCTCTCTGTTTTCTAGCTTGACGGTGGCACCTATTTCACATGGCAGCCATTTATGAGGCCACACCGAACATCTCAGAAATCTGGTGGTGGCATGCTCGAGAGCTATCATCTCCACAATGAAGCCAAATCACTGATCGCATTGCTCGCTTTTTCAGTGTGCTTCCAACTGAACCTGCTTAGGATTGGAGCCATGCGGCTGCAGCTCCGAACTTAAAAACAAACTGCAGCCATGTGGCTGTGGCAAATGGCAGCATGGGCGTGAGGGATGAGCCAGCGTGATTCCTGCAAGGGAAACAAAACTACTTTTTCATGAGTGCAACAGCTATTTGTTGCAGGTTTCAGTCCTCAAGAGACTGTAAATATTTATCTGATACATGCTACCAAAATCATTTTAGGGCACTAAACCATTGTATCAATTATGTGGTGTGAATAATGACCACCAAATTTACACTGCTGTTCGTAAACTAAATTGGCGCATATTCTTCTGTGGGAGGATAAATAATAGCTGTACCGAGATACTGACAACCTACTGTCTCTTACATAAAAGTTGTATTTGTAATGTAAATGGACTCACTCATGAAGTTTTCGAATTATAATGGAGCTAATATTACTTTCTTGAATCATTTTAGGCCATATTGGTCACTTAAATTGCAAAAAGAAAAAAAAAATCAGGTGAAGTAGCGTTTGTTAATCAGACATTGGATCCCTAAGCTTGAGGGACTGTGCTGGGCAATAAGAGCAGAGAAGCCCTCCCTTTATTTTCTGTCCTTTTTCTTGCTCTCTTGTCTCCTTTGTGGACCTTCCATTCTTTTCCAACACACGCATATTTCACTTTTTCCAATGCCCGCGCTTTCTTTAGACTTTGGACTCTTAATTGGTGGGAACTCACGCGGGGAATTTAATTAATAGAATTAGAAGTTCAAGAATTCTTTTATGTGTTAATGTTCTCAATGAGATATATTTATGCATCAATTTATAATTCCTAGTGCCATGTGAAAGGCAATGGTTCAGCCAATCTGTCAGCAGCATTTGAAAAATTAAGAATCAGCGAGAGAAGTTTGCAAGAGTGATCTTCATCGATCTTTCTTCTTCTTCTTCTTATATTTTCTTGAATCGATGTGATTCAATCGGTTGAACCTGGATATACACTGGTGCCTGCTGTCTTGTTGCTCATTACAATGGAGTTTTCGTAAATATTCAAACTCACTCTTTGCTGCGAAACAATAATTACAAACAGAAAGGGAATCATAAAGCTTGAGGCACCCAAAGGTCCAAGATCCACTGTTCGTGAGCTAGCTGATAGGCAAGATGACAAAAGATGCCCTTCCATGACATTGATGGATGGGCAGAGAGCAGGGACGTCAACGTCTTTTCAATCCTGTTCTTCACGGGTATTCCTTCGTGGAAATGGAATCCCAAGAGCCAAACTGCCAAGCGAAGAAGACCAGCCATGTACAACTTCTGACTCTTCACGTCACTTCATTTCACTATACTTCCCTTCTCTCTCCACTGCTCTGTTGCCTGCACGTTTCTCTTTCCCTCAGTTTTTGCCGTTTCCGATTCCACACCAATTCCTGCATGAGTTGATGTCGAACGCTTTGACAATGCCCAATCAGCTTCCAAGCACTCATTGGAGGCATTGATTGATTTCATTCCATGGTGCTTTCTGCCCTCCATGACTCTACTACCAACCTGGTCTGCACCATTCACAGTGGTTTTACGTCTCGTTTGCCTGGAAAGAGAGCTGAAGAAGACAAAAGGTGGTGGACAAGGACGTAGTGTCATTATTTTTTTCATTCCTTCTTTCTTGCTCCCAATTTCTTTGCCTTTAGGTTGGTGTTCATGTTCCACCTCAACTTCCTGTTGCTGATCACATCGTTTAGATCGTGTTAAAGCTTCTTCTATTTGATATCCTCTTAGTGTTTGTGGAGATCAGAGCTTGGCCTTATGAAGAGGAGTGCTGTGGTAGCTCTCTTGCCCTTGCTTTGTTCTTGGAACTCTTCTGCTCTTCATGTCTGTAGGTTGTCTGTTGAGTGCTACATTGTGGTTAAATTCCTTTTCATTTTTATTCCCTTTTTTTATTGTTGTTTTGTCATAGTTTTTTCCTTCTTTTGCTGTGATTTAATGGCCAGTGGATTGATCAAAAGAAAGTTTTTACTTTTCCCCAGGTTTTTATTCTTCTTAATCTGCGCTCTCAGATGAGAGTTTGTTTTTTCCTCTTTGCTCACCTTTAATTTATCGTAGGAATAATTTTCTATTCAGTAGATCAGATTTATCCCTTACCTCGGTTTCTTGATACAAAATGCCAACTGAAGCTTACAGTCCATCTCAGTACAAATCCAAGTTATCAGATAAGTTGTATTTTAGGGCTCCCTGATCTCCATTGCTGCTCCTTTTTGGATTTACAGGTGGTTTGTTATGGATTGTCATTCTCTGGTTATTTAATCCCCAGAGGAATTTATCTTCTTTGTTTCTTAACTTTTAATCTTTTCTACTCCTATGGTGCATTGGCATTCTTTGGTTTCTATTTTCTTGAAACTCAGGAATGGAAAATCCAAGTTGAATCAAACCTGCTTAAACTTAGAGCACTCAGAACACACCGTATCACATTTGTAATTGCAATGCCACCACGGTTTGTGTAGCGAAATACATTAATTAGGCCTACTTGTTTGTGTTTTTGAAGATTTCCTGAACTTGTACTAATTGCATCCGAGTAGACTTTCAGATGTTTTATTTGATCTATAAAATGTTCATTCAGGTGTTCAAAATTCTTGTGGTTCTTGCAACAGTTGGCCAGTCCTCATGGCCACCAACTGTTGCAATGGCCAGCTCATACTGCAAGGAAATGGGATCAAACACGTATCGACCTCACAGTGTCACCGTGACTGAGTTTGGTGCCGTGGGTGATGGTGTCACACTGAACACCAAAGCATTTCAGAATGCTATCTTCTACCTTCATTCATTTGCAGATAAAGGCGGCGCGCAACTATTTGTGCCTGCCGGGAAGTGGCTGACGGGGAGTTTTAGTCTCATCAGCCATCTGACTCTCTCACTGGACAAGGATGCAGTAATAATCGGGTCCACGGTGAGCTAAATCTTGTGCAAAGATCAGCCAAATTCTGATGCAAACTTGTTTATGCCCTTTTTGTAACATTGTGCATGATGTTTTCAGATTAGATTACTCACATTGCCTTTGAACAGGACCCCATTGATTGGCCGATCATCGATCCATTGCCTTCCTACGGTCGAGGTAGGGAGTTTCGTGGTGCAAGGCATCAGAGCCTCATTCATGGATCTAACTTGACCGATGTGATTATAACAGGTGAACATATATTATGAATGAAGTTTGTCCTTTGAGATGCTCTTGGTGTGAAGTTGTGATTTGGATAATTCTTATTGTTGTTGTTCACTACACTATCGAAATTGAATAGCTAACTGAAGTTCCAGTTTCATTCGAATTGTTAAGCTGATTCGAGTATGAACTTGCTGAAGGTGGCAATGGGACTGTTAATGGCCAAGGCAGTGTTTGGTGGGACTGGTTCAGGAACCACACTCTCAATTACACGCGGCCGCATCTCATAGAACTGATGTATTCAACTGGAGTGGTCATCTCAAATCTTACTTTCATTGGTTCACCATTTTGGGCCATCCACCCTGTATATTGCAGGTTTGTCACTCCTAGGATTTGAATTGTTTCTCTTGTTAGCTCTTTAAATCAATGCACAAGTGGAGGTTTACCATCCTCGGGGAGGCTTGAGACTATTTTTATTGGATTAACAGCCAAGTTCTCATCCAGAATATCACAATCCTTGCACCATCGGATTCGCCAAACACAGATGGGATAGATCCAGGTAAACTGAACAGTCTGTGACCTGAAACTTTGCTGCCATTGTACAGTATCAGTTTGAACCTCGTTTTCGACTATTTGTGTCATATGTTTAACAATTCCAGATTCATGTAACAATGTCTGTATTGAGGACTGCTACATCGACACCGGCACTGATCTCATCGTGATCAAAAGTGGATGGGATGAGTATGGCATTGCCTTTGCTCACCCAAGTGCCAACATCAGCATTCGACATATTGTTGGCACAGCTCACTCTGGTGCAGGCATTGCCATTGGCAGTGAGATGTCAGGTGGCATTTCAAATGTGCAGGCAGATGACATCTCTTTGTTCAACTCCTTGTATGGCATCAGAATAAAAACATCACCCGGGCGTGGAGGATATGTCAAGTACATTCACATCTCCAACATCATCATGAACAATGTCAAGGCAGCCATCAGTATAACCGGGCAGTATGGTGACCACCCGGACGACAAATATGATCCAAATGCTCTTCCGACTATTGACATGATCACCATAGAAGACATTGAAGGAACAGATATTAAGTATGCTGGCCTCTTACAGGGTATTCAAGGGGCTAACTTTAGCAACATTTGCTTATCCAAAGTGCACCTCTATGTGAGCTCAAAGTCTCCGTGGAACTGTTCTTATATCGAAGGCTTTTCCAATTCAGTTTCTCCAGAACCATGTGAAGCACTCAACAAACCCTATCAAGCATCACTTTGTTACACAACAGAGCATTTAGATCATTTGAATCTGGTGCAAATTCTTTGAGTTCAACCAGCAATCTAACCGTACTCTGAAACAGGATGTTAAGTTGTTTACAGCGTCTGATACAAGGGATTGTTTTGTTTTATGTTCCAACATGTTTGTGTTTAGCTTCCGGCAGAGCTTGGCGATGTTGTTTCGATCGAAATAGTTGAAAGAGCATGAGGATGTCTTGCCGGAGAGAAAGCCACTGCTTGTTTCAATTGTATGATTATATACGAGTGAATTGAGTGATATAAACATTGCAATTTTTTCACATGTATCTTCCCTTTGTTTGTTTGGCCAAAACACCGAAAGGTGAGGCTTGGAATGCTCATTATGGCTGATTTTGTTCGACGATTCTAATAACAAAACATTCTAATTGACTTGGCCACTCTGAACGAATGAACGAAATTCTACTGGATAAAGTTCGATACAAGTGTTTCAGCTTTTTTTTTTAGTCAACCAGTGAAGTATTCGTTCAACCAAATGATGCACGAGAGCTTTTTTTTCTTCCTTTGTAAATCGAATTTGACAAAAATATAATTCTTGATTTTAATTGACTCATAACCAACTGAGAAATAATCTTCCATCGAGGCAAATAAGGCACACCAACAGCTCCAGTGCAAAGCCAGCACCTTGCAGAGCTATGGAACTTTCACTAGAGGCATGCAAGAAAGCAACATCACCAAAACAAACAAAAAAAGGCAAATGGAAGTTCATTGATCGACGTGAATATCAGTTGATTAACAGAAAAAGACAATCAGTGTTCACAAGGTTTGTTGATTATTTTGCATATAGAAGACCATTCAGGAAACAATGTAGAAGACAGATTCAATACATCTGAAACTTTTCCTTTGTCCTCTCGAATACTTGTTCAGCAATTATGGCGCCATTGCCATCAGCTCGCTTGATCTCGAGATGAGCCTTCTGGTAGAATCCAGTGCCTCTCAGAGCATCAGCAATGAAATCATCAAATCCAATTGCTATTGCAGCCTCTGCTTTTGCTCCATAGACCAACCTCTGCATTTGGAGTTCAAGCAAAACCAGCTGAGTAAAATTTTTTTTTACAAGATTCAAAAGTTGAAAGGAACTAGATGACCAATGACCACCTTAAGTCGTGAAAGATGAATTGCTCCAAAGCACATCGGACAAGGCTCACAGGAAGCATAAATCTCACAATCTGAAAGTTCAATCTTCCCAAGCTTTTTGCAGGCCTGAAATAATGGTATAAGGTGTACAAAACAACTTTAAGAGTTGTTTGGGATTCTCTTATGCTTGTTGCTTAAATTACCAGACAAGAGTTCTTATATCCAATGATACAGAGACACTCCAAGACTTCATTATTTCAAATTACTTAGAATTGTTATCCAAGTAAAATACACGAATGGTGCACTGAGCAAGCACTTTTTCAGAAAGATTCCATGCAGCACTTAAGAGTGATGATCTTGTCACAACCCACATAGATGAGAAACTAATCAATTAATTTGACCGAAATAGAATGTTTGAGCTCAAGCTTTAAGTAGTACACTCATTCATGCTTATAAACCTAATTGATTAGGCCCAAAAATCTTTGAATGGGACTAAACTAATACTTTATAATCTTCCCCACTTGAGATTTGTCATCCCATCAAGGTTGAAGTCCAACTCATAGCCCACAATTATCTCAATTGGCAGCATGTGAGGCCAAGTGTCACAGCTTCCATCAATTAGGCAGCCTTTTCTAACACCTTATTATGCCCAAGATTAGCTCTGGTTTGATACCAATTGTCATAACCCACATAAACGAGAAAACTAACCATTAAACATGAACTAATAGATGCTCACTCATTTATGCTATAACAAATAAGTAAATATTTCATGCCAACACGAGAATATTCCTCCACCATTTTCTAAACAATAACAGAATCGTACTTAATCAGAAAGGGATTTGATCTTGTACATTGGGTTTGAGTGGCATAGTTGGGGTCACAGCTATCAGAAATGCCAATAGATGCTTAAACTGTAAAAGCGTACAAAGAGGGGAAAAGTGGATAGGTCAATTACATCACAAACCTAAACCTATCCCTCTGAATTAAGATGATTTGGGATGGAAGGCAGTAGTAGGATTTGTGCAAGAAAATAAGGTATGCCTCGTATGATTGCTAGATATTTCTTTTGCTCAAAGATGTCATTGAAGGAAAAAGGTTGCTCATCAGATGATCAAGAACTTATAACAGATCAATTAAACCATCTAGCAAGATCCATTAGTCCTTAATCAAAAATCAAGTTTCAATCCATTTATATTGACCTAAGCAAGACCTGCTTTTACGATCACTAGGAACAAGTAGATTGTATATGAATTAAAAAGGAGTGAGAAATTTAAGAGAACATAACAATTCAAAGTATAAACTACCAACTGAGTGAATCATACATAGTAGCATGTCAATATAACCAAATTGAACAGTATCAAATCCTAGAAATTGCTCAGTGTTTGCAGATATGCAATGCTGTTGACATTTCTGTTGTACAATTTAGGTATCTCAATGAGCTATTTAGCTTCTTACATGAAATATAAGGAAAATACAGAATTGGATAAGTTGCACCTGAATATGTGACTCAAAAACTTAGCCAGGGATGCAAAAGTAGTTTGAAACATTAGCAAACAGTTTTAACCATCTAACTTCCTTACCTCCCTTATTGCAGTGACCTCAGCATGAGCAGTAGGATCTGAGTGCTTGAGCACCATGTTATGACAACTTACCACTACCTCATCGTTACAAACAACAACTGCACCAAAAGGGCCTCCATCACGACATTCAACTCCATGATATGCCTCTTCCACAGCTTTTGATAAAAATTTATGATCTCTATCTTTAACAACTGCTTGCATAATATAAATAATACACGAAAAAGAATGGAGTAAGAAGAAAAGATTCAGAAAAAAGAAAGGCAATGAAAAGAAAGTGAAAAGAAAATGCAGCTAACTACCATCTTTCCATGCATATTACATAACATATAACCAAAAGAAAAAATGATCAACATGCATAAAGGTAACTAGATAAACAATGTATGATGCACAGTAAATCATAAACTGCTAAACTAATATACTATATAAAATCTTAAAAAGTGTTCAATCAAACAATATGATCAATTAAATCTAATATAATCTAAAAAAATACTAAATTTATCTAGAAGTTTATGATCATCTTAAATCTTTATATATAATTATTGTTAATTCTTACACACAAGTTTGATAAAAACACACCACCATAAAGAAAAAGCTGCAATTTTATTTCACCAATTCTAGATACACAAAGTGAACTACAAACTTTTTAATTAGGAAATATTTTATCCTTTTTTCCATTGTCATTTTTTACAAAGTCTCTCTCTATCTCTCTCTCTCTTCCGTTCCCCTCTCTTTCTTCTCCTCCCTACCATTTCTTCTCTTCCATTTTCTTTGCTGGTACA
>JBAMHZ010000112.1:2741234-2751943 GCA_037177395.1 Alpinia galanga | reverse complement strand
GAAAGTCAATTTGCGATTTATTATTTCCACTTTTAAACGTGACCAAGTATTGTTCTCTTTTCTTAAAAAACGTATTAACTAATATAAGATCATATGATATCGCAAAATCCAATATAGTTTTACCTTCTTCATTTCTTATTCCAAACTCATAACCCCCATGCACCCTCTCATATTCCTTATTTTTCACTCCAACATGTCCATTTAGATCACCTCCTATGAAAATTATTTTATTTGGCGGAATATTTTGTAATACGTCATCTAGATCATCTAAAAATCTTAATTTAGTATCTGCATTCAGTCCTACTTGAGGTGCATATATGCTAATTATGTTTATAATTTCTTTTTCCACTACTATAATTTTAGAAAACTACGAACATCAATAACAAAAATGACTTTCTAGAAAAAGGAATTTCATTCAACAAAAAAAGTAAAAGCTAGAGAAACTATGATGTAATAAATTATGGATGTTTGACAAGGTGAAAAGTAGGATATTGGATTTTACAAATGTTTTCTTGATTTTGAAAAAATACCTTTTAGTTAAAAATATTGTGCTCAAATGCTCATCAAGATGCATACCGTATTAGTTCAGGTGAAACAGTCAATGAGAGATGTAAGGTCCCATAAAACAAACCAAATGATGGAATCAGTGTACACTATTTAAATGTCAAGAAACAAAGGACTAAAACATCATATGAACAAAATATAAATGAGACTATCATGAAAAGTTAATGCAACCTTTGAAAGCCATAGGATGGTCATGATTTAGGAAACTTACTTAATTGTTTGTCATAAAGCTTATAATTGATCGAGTATCTTCACTCTTTCTATGGAGGTTTATCAGCAATCCATTTCTGACCTTAGAGGTTTCACTTTACAAATGTTTTAGTCGGAAAGTAAGGATCTGCATACAGATTCTTCATGTTGCTCATGGCCTCGCACACAGTCAATGCATAAATGTATTAAGAAATGCAATCCATTTTACAAGATAAAACACGCTTAGTCATACCATGAAATGACAATTAATTTTGCAACATGGTAATCGACCAGAATTTTTCTTTGATCCGCACTTTTTTCTAGATGAAAGAAATCTTTTCACCTGAGAAAATGTCACCCATCAATTCTGACAACAACCCAACTGCAAGGAGGCAATTTATCGTCAGCTTCAAATTTTTTCACATACTCATACTTGCGATTAGCCATTCACGCAAAACAAAAGCCTAAACGATAAATCTTGCAGCGAAGAATAAATTGTTCCAAATAGATTAAGTAAGACGAAGTGAAGAATGCAAAATCTACCTGGTAGTTCGGTGTTAACTTTCGTCGAACATTTAATGTGCATGAAAAAGGCCACCGTTCTGCTCACCAAGTGCTGAAGATACTGCACGAGGGAGAGAGAGTTGGAAGGGAGTTTTGTTTCGAGCGGCGGAGGTGACTGCGGCCGACGGCTCCGGCGACAGGCGGCGGCGAGACGGAAGGGGGCTCCCAGGGAGAGATGCCTAAGCATGATTAGCCTTTAATCATGCGTCAATGTCGATGTTTAATTAAGTTAATCAAGTTAAATCGCCTCAGGTTCAACTCGGTTCCGGTCCGTATACTCGACTCGGCCCAATTTGCTTGAACCGGAAGGACGAGTCCACAATTATAAGGGAGCAGTTCGGCCGGTGTGATCCTTCCCGACCAAGCTCCGGCCTCCGGATGATTCCGGCCATTCTGTACATGCTGCAGCGGAAGATGAAGCACTTCCTTCCCCTTCTCTCCGTAATCTCGCTCTCCGTCGTCATCCTCCTCTTCTACTACCACTCTGCCTCCTCCTCCTCCTCCTCCTCCCGATCTGCGATCCTCCTTTCCCCAACCCAGAACCCTAATCCCCGCTTCACCTTCATCATCAAGGTACTCACCTACGACCGCATTGACTCCCTCCGTCGCTGCCTCCGGTCCCTCTCTGCCGCCGACTACGCCGGCGACAGCGTCCACCTGCACGTCCTCGTGGATCACTTCCGCACGACCAATTTCTCCTCCGGACCGACCGTCGACGGCCAGCTGCAGGAGTCGCGCCAGATCATGGATTGCATCGACCGATTCGGCTGGTTCCACGGGGATAAGATCGTTCATTACAGGACAGCTAACGTTGGGCTTCAGGCGCAGTGGCTGGAGGCTTGGTGGCCCAGCTCCGACGACGAGTTCGCATTCGTGGTGGAGGACGACCTCGAATTGTCTCCGCTGTACTACAAATTCTTGAAAGGGCTAATCTTGAAGTACTATTATGACCCTACGAATTATGATCCTTCTATCTATGGAGCGTCTCTACAGCGGCCGCGGTTTGTTGCTGGTATGTTATTGGTGTTTTTAATTTGTAGGATCTACTTAACTTGAATTTTTGCCCATTCTCAGTTTTGGCATGATAAATTGTTGTCTTCAAGCGAAACATAGGTTCCCCTTGTGTGTGTGCGTGTAAGCTCCTTTTTTATGATTGCTTGTTCATCCAGGAAACTAAATGGGGAGGCTTTCAGATTCTCGTAGTAGTTGCATTAACAATCTACTAATATACATAGTCGACCACGTATGACCCTAGTTGAATGCATACTGCAGGTAAAAATGGGAACAAACTACGGTTGGATGGTGAAACTTCACTTTTCTTATATCAGATGGTTGGCACATGGGGTCAGCTTCTTTTTCCAAAACCCTGGAAGGAATTTCGTCTATGGTATGATGAAAACAAAACCAAAGGAATCAAACCATTTCTTCAAGGCATGGTAATCCTGCTGTTTTTTTTTTCAATCAGCCAATAAGTTTTTTTTTTCCCTTCATAGACAGTGAATAAAAGTGATTTCCTAAATAAAAGGATCCTTCGTGCCACTTCAAAAGCCTCTTCTCTATCCGTAGCACTTTATGCTATGCTTTGTATTATACTTCCAATGTTGAGTATTTACAAGGATATTGTCTGTTTTTCCTCTTTCTTTTCTATATTTTCAGGTGACAACAGGATGGTACAAAAGATATGGTGAGAGAATTTGGACTCCTTGGTTCATCAAATTTATTCATTCCCGTGGATACTTCAATATTTACACAAATTTTAATGGAGAAAGAGCACTCAGCATTTCACATAGAGATGCAGGTGTAAATTATGGAAAGACAGTTGGTCCTGACTCAAGTCTGGTGAAGGATGATTCTCTTGATTTCAGTATATGGGAGCAACCACCTCTTAGGAATTTAAAATGGTATGACTTTTGTTTTACAAATATTCTTCCCGGAAGAATTTCTAGTAGCTTTAGTGAACTCAGATCTATACTATACTCTCTGAAGAAGCATGAAATTATCTTTATAAGCTTGTATCAAACAACAGAGAAGATAGCTAGAAACTTAATTTGCAACCTTGAAAAAGATGGTTTGTTGAATGTCATTTTTGTTGGTGGAAATCCAGAGTTTCTGATGGACCTTGCCAGAAGAGGATATGCTGTTATTGATCCAAGTCGGTTAATTTCAAGTATTAGACATGAAAAATCAATAGATCTTCAACATGAGGCGGGCCTTATAAAAGAGATTTGGGTTAAAGCAACTATTGTCCAAAAGTGCCTAGAATTAGGTTATAACACATGGTTGATCGATGGTAATATGATTCCTTGCAATGGTTCGTTACCTGAGCTGCCTCGTTCCCCATATGAATTTGCTGCTGCAAAGGATGTCGAGCTGTTGTTTGTGAAGAGCTCTCCGTCTTCTTTAAAAATTTGGAATGATGATTATATTCATAAGGTGGCAACAAAGGGCAAGTCCTTGCTAGAAAGCAATTCTCCACTAACGCGAGACAAGAATTTTGTATATCTTGCTGCAACAACTTTAGGTGAGGAGGGTAATATACCTCTATGGAGATTTGATGATTCAACCTATGGTTTGAAACTTGGGCATGCTACTAGGAAGCCTGATTCACTAACTAAAATGAATATAATTTTTTGGGATCAAAGCATGACATTTGCTTCAGTGCTAGGTGAGCTTGAAAGAATGGGGATGTGGTTGATCGATGCAGAATCTTCATGTACTTCTGTTGTTTGCCATAGAAGATGAAGAGCATCTTTCACTAGTTTTTTTAAATTTTTTTCCTTTATTCTTATAAACAAGGACTTGTGAGTGATCTTCAAGATCCTAGTGAAAGTTCTATTTCGGACTCGAACAGTTGTGACTAATTATATAATTTTCCTCATTTATACTAAGGTTGTGCTGTTTTCCCCCTAGAGCAACATTATTGATATTCATCTGTTTGTACCACAGTTAATGCTTTTCGCATGGATGTGAGTGAGGTAGTTAGCTGTGGGACCGATTGGCAGAGGTAATGAGGGCAAGCAAATTACCTTTTTACACGAGAGTGAACTAGTGTTTTTGATGTTCATGTGTTTGTCAAATTCTCTCTTAGTACAGATGCTTTTTTTTCCCTTTCTGTGATGCTTCTCTACATGTTAAATTCTCTAGTTGCAGGGATGAGAATGGTAAGATGAATGTGTGGATATACAAGGATAGACAGAATAAAAAATGAGAATATTAGAGAGAAAGTTAAAGTTGTATTTATTGAGGGAAAATTTTAAAAAACACGTTTAAGATATAGTTGATCTCACTTAATGAGATAAAATTTAATTATTGTTGCTGTTATTGTTGTTTGTGCTGCTTCTCTACATAGCAAGGTTCAACTTAACAAGAACTTCATTAACAACACCACACAAATCATGTGCGTATCTTGTCAATCTTTTTTACCATCCGGTTGATTCATTTGTTTTGAGGTATAGATAGCTACGCTTAAACAAGATGTCAAAGGATTTTAGGTACGAATGAACTTTAATGTCCTTCCATTTAAAACAACTCGAAACATAAAACTCTCTAATTAACCTTCTCTCAGTGTCTTCCCTCAAAGCATGCACAGCCATTCCTTTTCGCTAACTAAATTTAACACGAAATGGTCTCTTCTTTCTGATTCGTAATTTAATTTTTATTCTAATTTGCAAACCTTCGTCTCAATTTTTACTAGTGCATTCCTAAGATTCTCTGCCGCCGCACGCCGTCGCTCGGCTGCTCCATGGCAGGCCCTCCTCCCCCTCCCGGCGAAGCGGCTGCGGCTGCGGCCGATCCCGACTCGCCGGAGCCGAGCGCGCTCCATCGTTTCCCGGTCACCCTCCTCCAGCCGTCGACGCAGCGGAAGAGCAACCGTTCGAAGCCGACGAAGATGCTCCGCTCCTTCAGGTCCGCCTTCCGCGCCCTACCCATCATCGCCGTCCCGCCCGGGTGCCACATCCCCACCGCCGCCCTCAGCAGGGGAAGCAGCTCCAACGCCCACCGCGACGGGCGCGTGCACGGCACCCGCACAACCGGCACCCTGTTCGGCCACCGCAAGGCCCGCATAACCCTGGCGTTCCAGGACAACCCCCGCAGCTTGCCGCACCTCCTCCTCGAGATGGCCGTCCCCACCGCCCGGTTCATGCAGGACATGGGCTCCTCCGGCCTCGTCCGCGTCGCCCTCGAGTGCGAGAAGAAGGTGGCCACCGGCGGGAAGAGCCGCGTCCTCGACGAGCCCATGTGGACGGCCTACGTCAACGGCCGCAACGTGGGCTACGCCGCGCGCAGGGACCCCACGGAGCTGGACCTCGCCGTGATGCAACTGCTCCACGCGGTGTCCATGGGCGCCGGCGTCCTCCCCGGCGACATGACCGACCCCGTCGACGGTGAGCTCACCTACATGCGGGCCTACTTCGACCGGGTGATCGGGTCCAAGGATTCCGAGACGTTCTACATGCTCAACCCCGACGGCAACGCCGGCCCGGAGCTCAGCATCTTCTTCGTCAGGATCTAACCAACCAAAATCAATACGAGTGGCAATAGATGCAGAGCATGTAAACTAAACCAAGTAATTATTTAGCCCTTAGGAATTGGTAGACACAAGTCGACTCATGATCTTCATCCATGTACTATGATCCACATCCCACAAACACTAGCTACCATCAAAATAATTCACTTAGACATTACCAGAAAGATGGATATATCATTGAAGCTTCACTAACTTTAAGTGATTGAGAAATTAGTAAATAAAGAAGATCTTTTATTTATGTTCGTTTATCCATAGCATTAGTCGTCAAATTATACATGAACCGTAAATAACTTATAGTGAATTTATCAATTTAAATTTTGTACTTCGATTTGTTCCTCGAAAATGATCTTGCTTTCTAAAAAGCAATCACAGTACACAACCAGAAAGTCTTTCTTGGTTCACAAACTAAATTCCGACAGAGCTTCAGATGTTCTCTTGCTAGTTATCCACACCTCCCTCTGTTCTCGCTTCTGTTCTCCTTTTATAGCTTGGACGTAACCTTTCAGAAACCTCCCGAAGACTCTTCGTCTCTGATGGCTGTATAACCACTAAAGACCTTTCATCTCCATAGTTAATGTATTGGCTACATAAGAGACTTCTCATCTCATGATGGCTGCACAACCGCCGCCATCCACAGTAACGCCAACATCTTCCACTCGTCCAAGTTATACCACAAAAGCATATGATCATATAGACTAAATAGTCACCAAGACTATTAGAACATAAGTTCATAGTCATAAAGACTAGTAGAACAAAAATTTACAGTCACAAAGATTGATAGAACAACATCTAATTCATGCTTAATGAAAATGGTTTGTATGACAGCAAGCAAACTGAGCAATTAAAGCTAAGAAAGTTATTACACCTTCCATAGCTGCTCTTAGAACGATCAATGCTAAGAAGATTATTACACCTTACTTAGTCGCTCACCAAATGACACTTAGTCACTATCTAGGTGGCACATAATTAATCATTCTCCAGGAGACATCAATGTTTTGCTATTTACTCAAATTAAATCATTTACATCAATATGAACATCTCTAATATCTCACAATGACTATTATGTTAAGAGCATATTCCATATTTATAATATTCACAATTTATTTTTGTACATAACAAAAATGAGTCAACCAGTGAATAAATCTCAACAGATGTAAATTCATTTAATTTTCCTTTTTAGTTAGAATTTATTCATTTTAATCAGTCGCTTTCTTAAATATGTTTCATAGATCGAATCACATATAGTTAATAGGTTTATATGCTAAGTAGCAAACTCTAATTAAAACTTTAAGTAGACAGCTAAATAGTCAATAAAGGCAAATACTAAGATTAATATATAATCTCAAGGGCTCACACAGTAGAGAAGTAGGGATCCATTCTCCTACTACCTTGATTACCACATTAGCACATGTGGTATGAATCACATGCTATGATGTTATTCTCTTTACCATATAGAGTGTATATTTTTCTTAAATTAATACCGTATAAATTTCTATCTAGACATTCCTAATGTCTAATCTTGAATTCAACCCATGAATTCTTAATTTGGCTTCAAACAAGTTTAGTAAATGGTGGGTACATTTACTTCGATCATTTATCTACAAATGATCTCATCTTGATACAACTATCAAGGCGACCCTAGCTTACAGGTATGTCTTTCTTTACATATAGTTGCACAAGTTATTCTATAAGCAACAATCTTACCTCTATTCATACATAACAAATAGAGATGATTGTCCATGTGAGAGGACCAATCTCAACCTGCCAACATGCTCACGGAGACTTTATTTAAATGTAAAAAACATATACACTAAATAGATTATGACATTTCACACAATCAAATTACAATATTTGATTGTCATTACAATATTATTACATTTTTCCAAAGTTCCAAAGACTTTATATGTCCTTGAAATGACTCTTTAGTCATTGACTTAGTAAAATGATCTACAAGCATAACTCGTGTAAGGATATACTCAAGAATCACCTTTTTTAGCAACAATATCCTTAACAAAGTTATACTTTATAGCTATGTGCTTGCCCTTTCTGTGATATTTGGGATCCTTCAAAAAAATTATAGCAGCTTAACTATCACAATAGACAGTAATTGGACTCTCACTGTTTTCAGTAATCTTCAGATGCTTCAAGAACCTTCTTATCTAGACTGCTTCTTGTATAGCTGCTGAACATGTCACATATTTAGCTTTCATTGTCAACAAGACTACACAAGTCTGTTTCTTATTGTTCTAGAAGATGATGCCACTATTCAACAATAAGACATAGCATGATGTGGATTTTCTATCATCCAAGTCTCCAGCCCAATCTACATCTGAATAGCTCTTCGGGCTCATATCTGATCCTTGAAAACAGAGATAAAAATCTGTTATCACTTTCAGATATATGAATATCCTCTTCACCGCTTTTCAATATCTCGGTCCTGGGTTTAACTAGAATCGACTTACTAAGCCAACATCATAGTTTATATCGGAATGAGTATACAATATAGTGTATATCAAACTACCAATAGCACTGACATATGATTTTTTATTCATCTCGGCTATTTCCTCGGGAGTTTTGGGACTCATATTTTTACTCAGAACAATACCTTTCACAATAGGTGTCTGTTTTATATTGCAATCAAACATGCTGAAATATTATAACATCTTATTTATATAAGACCCTTGAGACAAACCTAAAAGTATTTTAGATCAATCTCTCACAATCTTCACCCTTAAGATGTACTCAACTTATCTCATATTTACTGTGTCGAATTGTGACGAAAGCCACTCTTTGACTTCAATCACAAACCTTATGTTATTTTCTGCTACCAAAATATAATGATAAAATGACATACTTTCTTTTTTTTTCTTCTTAAGGAAAACACAATGATCCTCATTGATCATTTTGAAACCATAAGAAAAATGACTTCATTAAATCTTATCATCCATTGTCTTGACGCTTGCTTTAAGTCATATATAGACTTTCTAAATCTACATACTTTCTCCTCTTGGCCTTCAACAATGAAACTTTCTGGCTGAACCATATAGATTTCATCGTCAAGCTCACCATTAAGGAAAGTAGTTTTTACATCCATCTAATATAATTCTAAGTTATAATGCGCTACAAAAGCCAAAATGACCCATATTGAAACAAACTTCACCACAGAAAAAAAAATGCCTCTTCATAGTCAATGCCCTCTAGTTGAGAAAATCATTTAACAACCAAACGAGCTTTGTATCATCTAATCGATCCATTTGCATTCCTCTTTATTTTGAGAATTCATTTATTCTCAATAGCCCTTCGATCAAGAGGAAGATCAACTAAATCTCAAACATTATTTATTTTCATAGAATCCATCTCTTCTTCCATTGCAATTTTTCACTTTTCTCTAACTATACATCCCAAAACTTCCTCAATCGATTGAGGTTCTTCATCATCAACTAGGAGTGTCATCAATGCATCATTCTCAATATCAAACCTCTTCTTAGGTTTAATCTTACGAACACTTCTTCGTAAGTTAGGTTGTTGAGAAATCAACTCATGACTAGGCAAATTACTCTACTCAGTTGACTAGGTTCAGGCATTCCTTTTTGACACCTCTTTGGTTGATACTGTCTCATCCTCCTCAAAAATGGAAGAACTGTCTTATCAACCTTACCTCTAGCTGGGAACTCAATTTTGAGAAAAATAGCATCTCTCGACTCTATTTTGGAAATGATTCCATCTTATTGCTCACCTATGAAAACATAACCTTTGGAGGTATCAGAATATCTTATAAAGATATATTTCTTACCTCTAAGTCTCAGTTTTTCATACTTGTGAGAACTATCAAGAACATAGGCAGCTGATCCTCAGGGTCTTAGATTACTCAAATCTAGTTTTTTACATGTCTAACGTTCATATAGAGTAGATGAACATATTTAGAATACACTATGTTAAGTATATAGATCGTTGCTAATAACACATCTCCCCAATAGAAAATTGGCAAATTAGTTTGTATCATCATAAACCTAACTATTTCAAGAAGAGTCATATTTCTTCTTTCAACAACCTCATTTTGTTGTGAAGTTCCTGGGATTATTAGCTGTCTAATAATCCCTTTATAATTATATATTGTACGATATTAATTATTAGCCTTTAAATCTATGATAAAAAAATATTTTGCTGCCAAATCTGCGATGAATAAATATTTTTATCGCTAAATCTGAAAAAAAATTAATACCTATGTTAAATAATCAGATTTTTATGACAAATATTTGTTTCGTCTCAAAATCTATGATGAATTTTATTTTCATTGCAAAATCTGGTCCATCAGTCGACTTTTTATTGGCATTAGTCGATTGTTAAAAGACCAATCAACTAGAAAACTTTCTATGAACTGCTACATTGCCACCAGTCAACTGACTTCTTACACCGGTCGATTGAAAAACTTTCTGTGGATTGTTACAGTACTACTAGTCGACTGGTTTATTACACCAATCGATTAGCCTAAGTATCAGTCAACTGATGGTTTAGGTCAGTCGACTAATACTCCTTCGATGTCGAGGAATCGTGAACCATCAGTCGATTAGTGATATTGTAGCAGGTCACAGAAAGTTTTCCAATCGATAGATGATTTAGGCCAATCGACTGATACTCCTTCAGTGTCGAGGAATCGTGAACCATCAGTTGATTGGTGGAAGATGTCAGTCGACTAGTGGCACTGTAGTAGGCCACTGAGAGTTTTTCAATTGACTGATGCCCATAAGTAGTCGACTGATGAACCATATTTTGCAACAAAAATATATTTTCATCGTCAAATCTGCGATGAAAAAATATTTTCATCGTCAAATCTGGAAAATCAACATAAAAAAAGAGCTCCATG
>JBAMHZ010000112.1:2718141-2729520 GCA_037177395.1 Alpinia galanga | reverse complement strand
TGGATACCCAAATACTTATATTTAGGGTTTCACCCGACTACCAGTTGACTGGTGGGGATTACCAGTCGATTGGTCAAGGTGAGTCGAGTTGGAATCGACTACCTTGGTGTCCAGGTAGTTTTAGGCCTGGGCAGTCGACTGGCACTGGGGCCAGTCAACTGGCCAGTCGAATGATGATAGCATCAGTCAACTGTATTTTTTGGCCAAGGCACATAAGCTTTAGGAGTCAACTGGTCAGTCAACTAGCTGGATGGTAATCGACTGGTGAGGACCACCAGTGGACTGGTCGACTTGTCCAACATGGAATAGAGTCATTTTAGTGCCGTTGGCATCGCAATGGTCAACTGGTGAGGACCACCAGTCGACTGGTAGGCAAAAACTCAAGTGTTTGAGCTTCCACCATTACTTGTATAACCGAGGCTTGGGTGCTCGCTTATAGCTGACGAAATAGAGGTGGTTAACCCCTATTAGTAGTCTTCCAAGGTCATGTATGAGTTTGTGGTGATCGCTAAAGTGATTGTGCAAGGTTTCTCCATCGACAAGGAGTTCGACCTAGCCGGGGTTACCAGGGCTTGATCCGCCAAAGGATCACAGGTGTCGTCCACCTTACAAACAGCCGTGGAGTATAAGCTTTATCTCCGAACCACGTAAATCATGTTTGTTTGTGTTTGTCTTTATTTTTCTTTATATTATACTGTGCTATTAACTTATAGAAAAACGAACGAATAAACAACGATGATTTAGAGACTACGACAATTTAACTTTCCCTTCTAGTCGGTCAATTGATCCACAGTGGCATGGATAATTTTAAATGAATAATCATGATAATTTTGAACCAATGGCATCCCTGAAAAAGGGATTTCATCCTTTTCCGGAAGCAAGTGACATAGTAAACAAATGACCTCTTTCAACCCTATAATAACCTCACTAAAAAAAAAATCGAGGCACCATTTTCAAATAAGCTAAATGTGGGGTTTAAAAATGAAATAATACAGAAGGAGAATGGCACGAGACAGGGAATTAAAGAGGGAGTTAAATGGCTGATACTGTTGTTACGACTCCAATTATTGGTCGCATAGAAAAAGGCCAAAATGATGATTCTTAATTGCAGTCGCAGTCAAAACTGGGCCATCCCTGGCTTCGCCCTTATCTCGTGATCATGGCGATGCACTCCGCGGACTTGCGTTCTAGCGTGCCTACCCAATTAATTAAGTAAAGCAAATGCCTTAAATCAAGGAGTTTTCTTTTCTTTCTTTTTTTTTTCTTTTTAAATAAAAAATAAAAAATAAAAAATAAATTATTTAGGTTACAAGGATAAGGATACATTGAATATTTATTTAATTAACGATCCATTAATTAATTTATAGGGCACTATTGGGCGCCGTTAGACTTTATTTAGGGGAACCTAATCCTAGTCGGGGCAAATTTGAAGATATTTATGAATCAATTTATATATCGACTAATTTAAAAGCTTAATGTAATCTTATTTTTATATTTTAATTAATAATTATTTTTATATTTAAGATCGATGCAATCATTTAAATATTAAAAATAATTAAATTTTTTTAAAGAAGCTATGTTTTTATATTTTAATTTATTACTACTAGTTGAGTCTAGAAGATTTAGACGTTTAATCCATTAATAGGTAAACAAAAAAAAAACTAGAAAATTTTCAATCCTAATACCAAATGACAATGGGACTTAAATGAATTAAGTGTTTATGAATAAATTTGATTTTCAGTTCATTTATATTCGTTTATTAAAGCCAATTAAATAAATATATTTGAACACATATGTGTTTAACTTATTAATGTTCATAAATATTATTCGAGAATAATTTTCTTAAATAATGTTCACAATTAATATTTATAAACAAAATTTATAAACTATGTTCATAAATAAAATTTATAAATTATATTTACAGACTCATTTATATGTTTAAATCATTTATACTAGTCAATCAAATAAATATTAAAATATTAAAACATCAAACAAAAAAATAGATTGAAATTTAAAAGTTTGATAACATTTAAACAAGTCCAACTCTAATAAGTTTAAATCAAACTTAGAATTCAAACTTGAATTAGCTTGATTTAGAAGTTCGATATCAATTAAATAAGTCAAATTCAATTTAAACTCTAACTAAACTCAGACTAAAAAAAAAAAAAAGAAATCAAATCAAAGTCAAATAGCTATTTCAATGTTTAATTAATTTTAGACTCAATTTAATTATCTTATTAAAGAATACTATAAAATTTAATTTGGCTTGATGTTTTTATAACACTATTGAATATGACTTCATTTTCCGAGTGTTTTCCAATGCACTACTTTTTCTCAATCACTTCAAAGGAGCTTTCTTTTCTTCTTTTCTTTTCCTTTACTTCTCTATAGCTAGCCTAACTTAATCCACCGAGTGATGCTCCCACACAAGACTTTAGTTTAGCTTCTCCAACAACTTTAATCATCATTTTGACCTTGACATGTATGATTTAGATCGGCATAGTTCCTCCAATTATCGATATTTATTAGCCTTTTTCATGATTTTTAATTCAAATTTTTCTACTAGAATGGATGTCTCTTTCTCATATCTTTTAAATCATGTTTTTTTAAAATATACATACATACTTGTATGCATACACTTTTGCTCGCTAAATCATGCTACAAGCAATTAGGTTCCTTCCTTTGTGATCCATGTTTGCTTGATTGGAGAGGATGACAATAGGTTTCTTCTTCCATGATCCTTCTATCTACTCTTTATTTGTTGTCCTGAGGCTCAATGCGTCGGTAACGATGGAATGACAATATCCATGCAATGAGAATTTAATTTTTACATTATTATATGAATGATATTCTACATAGCTTATATGTGAGCACCCGTAAGCACCTCTATTATCTATCGTTTAATCAAGTGAGCACTGTAATCCAATCCTTGAACACCAAAGGATTGAACTATGGATGATGAAGATGCTCACATATGAATTGTATATGATATTGATACATTGTCAAAAATATTTCACAAATTGATATAGTACGAGACAAAATCTAAGAATATAGAAAGATTTATATAACCAATTCCATCCAGTAAATTAAAATTGTATTTATCCAATTTAAATACAAATAAAATTTCTTATGGATAAAGAGAGTATAAACAAAATAAAATGATCAAAATTTTAATAAAAAATTACTCATAAAGTGTTTTTTTTTCACCAAGATATTATTTTCTACCAAAACGATTTTTTTAATTACTCATATAAAGCAGTCAAATAAATTATTAAGTGGGCCTTGAAGCCTAGTTAAGGTGTGGCCTGAGATGAAGCCTGTTAAGCGCTGAAATACCGAACTGGCTTGGCAGGACAACTTCTCGCTGGTATAAAAGCCTAAGAAAGCGGAGGCCGGCGGCGTTGGCCGCAGGCGAGGAAGATATAGCGGTGGTGTTGGAGCTGGAGCAAACCCTGCGATTGAAGCCCAGTGGGGGGTAAGGATCTCTCTGTTCTAGCCGACGCACCGATGGTCGCCTTGATTCCACGGATCTTTCGTTCTTAATGTTTTTCAATTTTTTTTTCTCATCATCGATCGATGCAGAATCGAGGTGTTACTTGGATCCTATTTCTCAGTGTCTGTGTTTTTGGCGGATCTTTACATTTTTTGTTGTTTGTTCCCTGTGTTCTCATTGGGATATGAATCGTTGATCGCCAACTACCGAGAAGTTTACGGTGTTTGTTCTTTTTGGTGCCTTAATCCGGCAAGTGCAGGAGAAAATTACGACCGCGGGAGGAGCTAGTCCTCGATGCCGGCAAGTCCGAGCCGAAGCAGGATTTCCCCATCGGTTTTTGCGCTTCTTCGATTGCCGTATGGGCCGGTAAATCTTAGTTGCTAATTGCTTCGATCTCTTTAGTTCCTTTTTCTCAGCCCCAAATTACCTCTAGTTCACTTCCCTCGATAATTAGTCTGCATCCTAGAGCATCATGCCTAACAAACCCTAGACAAACAAGAAGCATAATGTCGGATTAAACACCGAATGATCAACAACAATCTCACAAACCTAGAAGCAAAGGACTTGGAGGTCATCATTGATAGACAATTTCACCACCGTATGCAATTACATAACAAGTGTAGCGATCACAACCCTTAAAGTTCGAGATGCTTTATGCTTAGAATAATGTTCAAGGACGGTAAGTAAAAGGCCCGTTAGGTGTTCATCCTAGAAACAACTGAGCAAAAATTTGTGGATGTAGGTCAGATATTGAGGGACTGAACCAGATAATCAGTTGCATAAGCAAGTGTAGTTGTCACAAACCTTAGACCATGAGATGCTTTATGCCACTACAATAATCAAGGATGGTGAGTAAAAAACTAGTTAGGTGTTGATCCTAGAAATATCTGAACAAAAACTTCATTTCCTACTTGAACAGCAAGATAACTCTTTGTTTAAGAATGTCACTTTGCACCATATAGACCTATCTATGCTGCATCATTAGGCCCACTCATTGCATTGCACTGCAATGTGCTTGCTACTCATGATCCATTTGCTTTCACCATGTAACTCACCATTAACTCCGAATTTCAAGACTCTATATGTGAATCTAAATACCCACAAAACCTACTTTACACCATATAGACCTATGATTCATATCCTTTCACCATGTGGCTCACCATTAATTCCAAATTCCAAGACTCCAAATGCGAAACTAAATACCCACAAAGCCTACTCTGCCCTATATAGACCTATGATTCATATCCTTTCACCATGTGGCTCACCAATAACTCCAAATTCCAAGACTCCAAATGTGAAACTAAATACCCACAAAGCCTACTTTGCACCATATAGACCTATGATTCATATCCTTTCACCATGTGGCTCAACCATTAACTCCAAATTCCAAGACTCCAAATGTGACCATATAGACCTATGATTCATATCCTTTCACCATGTGGCTCCCCATTAACTCCAAATTCCAAGACTCCAAATGTGAAACTAAATACCCACAAAACCTACTTTGCACCATATAAGCCTATGATCCATATGCTCTCACCATGTGGCTCACCATTAGCTCCAAATTCCAAGACTCCAAATGTGAAACTAAATACCCACAAAACCTACTTTGTGCCATATAAACCTATGGTCCATATGCTCTCACCATGTGGCTCACCATTAACTCCAAATTTCAAGACTCCTGATATGAAACTAAATAAATACCCACAAAACCTACTTTGTGCCATAGGAACCTATGCTCCATATGCTTTCACCATGTGACTCGCCATTAACTCCAAATTTCAAGACTCTAGATGTGAAACTAAATGCCCACAAAACTCTCTCTCTGTAATTTTCAAAAACCTACTTAAAAAAAAAATTCCCACAAAGTGCATCCATTATTTACAGACAAAATTAGAAGTATCAATCATTAACATTTTTCTCCCATAATTCAACATTTTCCATGCATGGAACAAAAATATGAATTGCACATCATACCTTTTTTGGAGCCCTTATGAATCGAGAAATCCCAGAACCATTTGATGCAAAAACTTGTGATTACACATTCACAGTGATCCACATATATAACCTTACAACTATACAAGCAAAATGATGGTAACATTAGATAGATCAAGTAATGGAAACTACTTTGTTGTTATATATAAGAAAAGAAAGTGTCGGTTGCTTTTTGTAATAGCAAGATGTAGCAAGCCTTCTGAGGTGGTTACATATTGAGATAGTCAATCAATGGTTATTTGGGCTTGCTTTTGCTAATCCACCATCATATACACCAGTGTTGCCTTTTGGAAGAAACCTTGTCCCACATTCATGGATTGCCTGAATCAGCAGATCTTTCTCCGCGTATGTTTAACCAATTGCAATAGAGAAAATCAGTAATAATGCAAGTAATACACATAATCTGAAGCCATCATTAGGGATTTGAGTGCTCATATAGAGTTAGTACATGGTGGAAAGATCTCATGTTGCAACTGAGTTTTCTTTTCCAAACTTCTGTGGTTATAACTTATGCTACTATTTCAATCTCCAATATTCATGCATAGGATACAAGGCCTACATTGCTTAAATGAATCAAACAAGTTGGTGTTCAGCTTATCTCCAGTCATGTAAAGGTCAGAAGAAATTGTAGCTTAGTGCATTTAAGAATTAAGATGAAGCTATGAAAAATAAGAGCAGAGCTTAATACCTCTCTAATGAAATGGAAAATTAGCTATGCATGTGTCGACTTTAGCTTCTCAATTACTTCAAAGTTCCCGTGAAGACATTCTTCATACATAATCATCAACTGCTCAGCAACCTATCATTCAACAACTACGTTATGTTTGTTGGCATTATTACAGACGAATTCATCAATGTACATTTTATTTGATCAGAAAGAAGAATCGAAATATCATATAGATAGAAAGACACTATTGAAGCGTTAAATGGTTGGACAACATTAAATAGAACGGAGAAGATAACCTCCTCGACACTTCCATCATCGACCATTGTATCGAAAGATAACACCATCTTCTCCTCAAGTGCATTTTCCAAATCATCGACGCAAATTAAAACTGAGAATTCAAGTACTTTGGAGTTCAAGGGCCTAGAAATTACGGAGGGTATGTATAGAAGCGTTATTAGTTCTGACCATCGGGTTGGGAGAAGAAGGTGAGGATGGAGGAGACGAGCTCGTCGTGCTTCCGGCAGGAGTCTCCGCCGCCCCATTGGTTTCTTATTGCCACCTGAAGTGCCTCCCAATGCGAGAGGATGAGGGAGATTCCTTCCCTCAAGGAAGAGCCCATGGAGCTTGTTTGTCCAATCGCCGGCCTGCACTCCCTCGTGTGCGTGTCAAAGGAAGCCGGCGAAGAGGATCGGTTCAAGTAGGGGCGTGATATCATAAGCCGAGGGAAGGAGAGATGGCGCGTAACTGACGCGGGAGGCAACGGTTGGAAGTCGAACAAGGCTTTAATTTCAGACTCTATTTCTTTATTCCTTGAGACTTTTTTTTTTTTAATTTTTAAAATGGATTCCTAAGTCTTTAACTAATTAAAATTTAGTATTAAAATACTATCGCAATAAATGGTACGAAAAACAATAATAAATACCGTGAAGTTGCAGTTGGTTCGCGAGATGTTCTGCTCTGTCACCTCGCCCAGCCCTTGGAAGTAGCAGCTCTCTAGCTGCTGGTTCTGCGTCTGGAAGTACGCATTTAAGGCGTACGAAGCTCCCTTTCTGGTCCATGGCGTTGCAGGCGTCCCCGTCTCCGAGCGCCGTGCAGTCCGCGGAGTTGCACGCGAAATCCACATTGTCGGACAGGTTGGTGCTCGCCTTGCTCTCGCTCGGGTTCAACGTGCACCACTTCGCCGGCAGGAAGAGCACGTCCTTGGCGGCCACCGGCCACCTGCTCTGCCCGTCGTAGGCGAGGTCGAGCGGGAACTTCGGCCGGCCGTCGTAGGCAAACAGCCCCCAGTGGCGCTCGAAGTTCCCCGGCGCGATGCTCTTCGCGTCCTCGTCAAAGAGGCTGAACAGGTAGACGTCGATGTCGGCGTTCGGCCGGCGGGGCGTCCCCTGTTTCTCGGCGAGGCGCCGGAGCAGCCCGCTGTATAACTTCTCCTCCAGGGTCACGTTGGCATTGGCCTCGCCATCGGGGCCCCGAATCCGACCCTGTCGAGGGCCGCCACCAGCGTGTCGAAGACATTGGCGTACACGATGCCGTCATCGAGGACTGGCGTAGCGATGCCGTCGAAGAAGGCGTAGTTGACGGGGAAGTCAGGGTTCCCATAGAGGCTGAGGAAGGGGTATATGTTGACGGTGAAGGGGTAGCCGTTTCGGCTGAAGGAGGAGACGATCTGCATGGGACATGAGGTCAGCGACGTCGGCTAGGAATTTGCCGGCGGAAGGGACAGGATTATCGACCGGCCGGGGACTCGTAAACGTCGGCGTTGAAGGGGATGGTGACCTTCACGGTGGCGCTAATGCCAGCGTCATCGAGGGCGGCTTGGAGATCTTCAGTGCCGGGAAGGTGACGTTGGCGAAGGAACCATTCTACGATCTGAGGAAGCGGGAAAAAAATCTTAAAATTAACAAGAAAATGCAAATTAAAACAGTTCTTAATTTCGACCAAAAAGAAAAATTAGGAGCCTACTTGATGTTTACTCCGCCCTGGAAGTTGTAGTAGGTGACGTTCTGCTTCACCCAGTTCTTCGCGTTGTCGTAGTCGTTCATGGCAGCGAGCATTTCGTTGGGAATGACAATCATGACCTCGATCCCTGTTCCGGCCAGCGCCCTCATGGAATGGCCGTCGGCGTCAAATATCTTGACTTTTTTTTATATATATATTCTCGTTATCCAGCAGGAGCTGCCGGATCGTGTTCCGAGGCAGCCGGTGGGAGGCGACCGTCCCCCAGTTGACGCCGAGGTCGCTGTCGGCCGGCGAGGCAGAGAGGCTGGCGGCGACGAGCAGGCACGCTAGGAACCAGCAAAAAGGCATCTTCCATTCAAATATGTCTGGATTTACGGAGCTCGAGTCGGAAAAAGATCTAAAATCGATGGAAAATTATCGTCGTGATTAATTCAGAGACGGTGGCGGGGGCGCGCGCGCACTTCCGCTATCGTTCAAACCTGTAACACGTGGAGGAGCTCCAACTGAACGAGAAGAACAAACGGCCGCCGCGAGGATCGGATCGACGACGCGATTTCGATGCTAAATTTGGCGAAATTTGTAGAAATATTTTTCTTCGTTTCGAGATTCTAAAATATGTAAAATTATTTTTTAAAAAAAAATTGTTCAAAGATTTTGGAATTGCCTTATTTGAGATTCGTGCTTTTGAAAAATCCATTTTAAAATGTTTTTGATCTTTTAGAAGATTTTTATAAGATAAAAAATCTGGAATAGGGAAATTATTTCTTAAACTTTTGATAACTTGTTTTGGAGTTCCATGTGATTTTTTTCAAGAAAAAAAATGTTGTTGTAAAATTATTTTCAAAAAATCACTTTAAAAATCGAATCAGGTCAAATAATATGAAAATATTAATATTTGAGTTTGAATTTAAAAATATATATATGATATTCAAATTTGATTCTAAGCTTGAAAATATATATATATAATTTTAGGTCGAACTCAATTCAAAATAAATTTCAAGATTGTTTAAATTTTGATTTAAATAGAATTGAACTGAAATTCAAATGACTCAAATTCGAGTTCCATTTGAGTTATTCAAATTTTAATTTGAATATATTTAAATTAAAATTATATAAATAAAATAAAAAGAATTTGATTCCAAATTGACAATCTAATAAAATATTAAGAGTCTCAATTTGATTTGAAAAATTTATTTGAATCATTTTAGAATTCAATAATTTCAAATATAAATTAAATATTTTTTAAATAGATTTAAAAAGTTCACAGATAGATTTGATTCCTTTTGCACACGAGCTTTGCATGTCTTTGGACAACATAGACAAAGACGAGTCTTTTTATAAAATTTAAATTTATCTTTTAATTTTATATAAAAAAAATATATTTTATCCTTTTCTTTAATTATAAAAATGTTAATCTTTCAAACAAGTTAAGCTTTGGTGGTAGTGACAAAATTGACAAAGTTTCTATCACTACATAGGAAAACATTATCCAAATCCATTTTGTTGTCCTTTTTAATTCTAATTTTAAAAAAAACGTATTTTGACAGGAAAGCAAAGGGATAAGAAATAATCATCGACTTGAACCAGACTGCGAACGCAAAACAATTGCAGGAACTTTGACCTCTTTTTTAATTCTTTGTTTCTCTAAAAGTTTGTCACAAAAATTTTTTTTTTACGTGAATTATTTTTTTTTCTGAACTAAAATCAGAAAATAGATAAATTTCTTTTATCATGACCATTTTAAATTATAATTTTTTTTTAAAAAAGAGGAAAAATAAAATGGCAATTTCATTTAAAGGACGTCCTATTATATTATTTTTTTTATTTTCAGTTAATTATAAATTAATTGCTATTACGTGTAATTCTTAAAATATGAGGGCAGTTAATATAAAGCAATTATAGCATTGTGTCAACTCATTTTAAAATGATTTTGATCAATTTAAAAATTATTTTAATGAAATTTAAACAATTTAAGTATTTTCATATATAATAATACTTACTAAAATAAGGAATATTTTAATATAAAACTAATAATAAAAAAGTTGCTTTTTGATAATTTATTAAATTTTTTTACGTTGTGTGCTCGTCCCCTGTGCACTCGTGTGCAACACGCACAGGTTCAGCGATCGACAGTGGATTAGTGGCCGATTTCTCCGACGTTGACGACAACGAAAATATATAACTCAACTCTTAAATACTAGGGAGACGTCAGCGTCGTTTGATCGTTGTCAGAATCAGTCAGAATCTGATTGAATCATAGTCTCAGTGTCGCGGCCACTAGTGGCCGTGATTTATCGGATTCAAGTCAAATTGTGGCCAAAATTCGACTGTCATCAAGCCGAAGTCCAATTAGGGCTTAATTCAATGGTTGTAAGCACGAGGAACGATTATGTACTGTGCATTTTTCACTGTCACGCATAATTGCATATAAACGATGCTCATCGTATCAAAATCTTATATAGAGAGAGATAAAGAAAGAGAATTTTTTTACACTATGCATCCGTGCACGACACGCATGAGTTCGACGATCAACAGCCGATCAATGGCCAATTTTTTTATGTCGACGGCAATAAAACTATAACCTAATCCCAGAATTCTAGAGGGACATCAGCGCTGTCCAATTACCACCGAAATTACACGGTCAAATTTTGGCCGAATCGCAATCGGAATTCGGCCACTGTTAGGCTGGACTACGATGTCAATTCGCTCATGATTGAATTCCGATCAAAATTTGATGATGAACCGCAAGCAATGACTGTTCATGATCACTGTGCACTATGCATTTTTTTTTTACCGTCACTTACAGTAGCCAATGAAATATCTCTGCTATTCAATGTTGGATCTACTATAATTTAAAATTTGAATTATACTATTATTTAATTGGATAATAAATACAATTATTTCATTAGACGATAAATAATAAAATATTTATATATACTTGCAAGACTTATTATTTAACAAAATTAATCCCACTGCAAGAAGGGGACATCTCAACTGCCACAAAACAACCTGTCCACGTCCACATGCGAATCCACACAATCGGGAAACCGGGATGGGGGTCCGCTATCCATGCAGGATTTAGTAAATCTAACATATACTCGTATATATTTTTGTTCCTTATCTAGTAAATTTTTAGAACGGCACACGGGACCTAATTTAATTTTCCAAATGCAATCAGAATTTTTAATAAATTACTATCGGAAAAAAAAAAAAAAAAATATATATATATATATATATATATATATATATCTATCTAGAAATTTTG
>JBAMHZ010000112.1:2695616-2708497 GCA_037177395.1 Alpinia galanga | reverse complement strand
TGAAAGATATGTTTTATATAGAATAAAAATAGAATAATTAAAATGAGTAAGAATATCAAATGTTTTTTATTATCATAAAATATTTTTAAAATTTAAAAGAAAGTTTTACAAAATAATAATTAAATTTATTGTGTTATATGAAGTTGAATATTGAACTATAACTTAAGTATATAAGTAGAAAATGAGAGTTATAAAGATGAAAATATTAAGATGGATATATGAATATTATGAAGATTGACAAAAATAAAAAATCAAAATATTAAATCAAAAATTAAAGTTAAAAAATACTGATAAATATTTCAGTTATACGATATGAAATTATTAAATATTTTAATTGAAATTTTGAAACTATTATAAATATGTAAATTAAATGAGAAAAAAAATTAAAGAATATTATAAAATAAAATTAAAACTTATTTAAATAATGATGATAATATAATAAAAATAAAATTTAATAATCGGTAGAGAAAAACTTAATTATTTCAGTCTCTCGTTGTCTTATCAAGTCACTCTAATCAAAAACTAACAATTGAGATCTCTTTTGATAGAGCTGTCAGTTTAAGTTAAGTCCATCGGGTTAGTCTGCTCCATTAAATAATTTTAAATGGATTGAATTAAAATTTATCAACTCAAGTCCGCCACGGACCTAAAAAGATCAATCTGCATCGATTGCGGGTTAAGACGGGCAACCCGCAGTGGGCTTGGGTTGGCCTGCGGATTGAAAAAATTAAAAGTCATATTTTTTAAGTGAGATATAATAATACAACATGTCAAGTCCAAAATATAGTTATTCTATACTTGAGAAATAACATATAATCTTTGACTAATAGTCAATAAAAATGAATATATGAGAAAATAAAATCGCTAAATGCTTCTTATACTTCTCGAATCCAACAGAGAGCGAAACGAGATTGATAGAGAAGAAAAGGTGAAAAAAAATTTATTATTAGAAAGTAAATAATTAGAGATTTGAAGAAAAGATAAAAAAATAAAATATCAAACATACAACACGCCCTATGTTACTAGAAGAATATATACAGAATATTAAAATGACTTCCTTACACACTGTAAAAGATGAAATGAATATATATCAAATTTGATGAGAATAAAAAAATTTTAATATATAGTAAAATTGTGATCTACGGGCCGGCCCACCTAACCCATAATCCGCTTTAGATTGGGTTTGGTTGAGAATTTTTTAATCCACTGAAATAGTGAGGCAGCTCACTTCTATCTGTTAAATATTGAGTTTATGATGAATTAATCCATCTCATTATGGATCGGTCGGTTGGTTTGGCGGCTCTAACTCCTGATACTAATTTAAAAAAACAAAATTCAAGATGATGCATTTTTTAATTTACTAGTTTGGTAGGACGGGATGATGGACCTCAGGGTCGTGTTACCTGTCGAGAGCCGAGTCGTTCGATACGGTTGCAGATCTCGGCACGAACACGGGGCTGGGGCTGCACTGAACCTGCAAAATTCAATTGTCAAACTGGTGACCACCAGCCTCGCATTCATTGGATGCACACTAAATGTTGGGTCTGCTGTGGACCTACTCAACTCACGACTTCAACCGAACAACAAAAAACGAAGTGGACCACTTCGCGAGCTCTGCCGGCTCCCAGTCCCAGCCACATGAGGATCAGTCGGCGCAATCGGTTATCGTCTTGGATTGATCCAGCCGAGGAGAGGGATTGGATCGAAGAGGAGGCTGATCGGCTGGGAGTTGCTGGATTTAGGTAGGGTTCGTTCGAGCTAGTCGGATTTCGAAATGAGGCTGGCCAGTTTTTTCACTCCCGCTGCTGTCCTTTTTGTCTCTTCTGATGCCGAGCATGGATGGGGGTTGTTCCTTGTTCCATTGATTGCATGACCCTGTGGGGATGCCATTCCTACTCTATATTAACTGCTGCCCTCTGCGTGCTCCCAGCGACGCGAGTGGCGGAATGGAAACCTCATAATTGCGCTCGCAACGGCGCTGCGTTGACGTGACCCGACGGCAGCGGGAAGGGGGGTAATTAGGAGGAGGGAGGAGGAGGAGGAGGGGTGGGATGAGGGAGGCGAACGAGGGCATCAGATAAAGCGGCGGAAGAAGGGGGTGTGGGCGATGGCAGGCGAATCGTCGCCGGAGAACGTGGTGGTGGTGGCGGTGAGGGCGGAGAGGGAGATCTCCAAGACGGCGCTCGCTTGGGCCCTCACACATGTCGTCCGCCCCGGCGACGTCGTCACGCTGCTCGCCGTCCTTGCCGATCGCGAGGCCACCGGTGAGCTGCCGTGTCGCTTTACTCATCTCGGCCTCCGTTTTTTTTTTTTTTGATCTTTGTAGCGGTTTCAGGCTGGCGGCGGAGGTTGCTGTGGAGTTTCCCTCGAATCGGCGGCGATAACCGCAACCGCACTCGAGAGCGGTGCCAGATCTCCGCCTTGTGCTCGCAAATGGCGCTTCAAATCGATGGCCGAAATGAGGTGAATACCAAATCTCACATCGAAGATTGTTCTTTCCGCTAGCTGGTATCGATTAAATTTAAGCGCTCCTTTCGTTTCGATTATCCTTTGATTAAACGGTATGCGTGACGAGACAATCATGTCTCTATCGCCTTTTTCCTTCTCTCCTTTCTCTCTGGTTCACTTTTTGTACCTGTCAGTTTTTCGATCGGATGCGGCCATGACTCGAAACCTCGTTTGCGCAGATTAACGTGAGGATAAAGGTGGTGGGATCGGATTCGACCGCCCCGAGCTCTTCGTCCTCATCCTCCGGCGGCGGCGGCGGCGGCGGCGTAGTGGTTGCGGAATCAAAGCGAGCTGGTGCCAACTGGGTCGTACTCGACAGGTAATACCCAAAGCCTTGTTTCTGCTACAGTGCCCGTATTTACGCCTTCCAACTGTTCGATTATTTGCCCTCCCACTGTTACTCCATGTGCTGCTGCCATGCTCTATTTCTCGCTTACGTGCATTGATTAAAAGACATTGCTCTACAAGTAAATAATCTGATCTTAATTTTTTTCACACCTAGCGAAGAAACACACATTGTTTGCAATGTTCTACTGCTCTCGTTTTCATTTTTTTTCTCACTGAAGAACATGACAAAGTAACATGATTTTTTCGTAGCTGACTCTGTGATACGGATGGCTTCCTTGTAGCAACACAAAAATAAAACTATAAATGAGCATGTGCACTGCGTATAGACCTATGGAGATACAGTTTAGAAGAGTACTCTTACAGCACAGTTCTTGCATTTACTTCGTTCTTTAGACTATTTAGTACGGATATCTACTCGTATTTTATGTTTACTTTGTTTTTGATTTCTAGGTTCAAATAATCAATTCTAGAAACCCTGAAAAAACAAGTCAACTTGGGACAACCTTGCCTAGATCAAGGAACCTTCCTCGTTGCGCATGTAGCCACCTCTCATCTCATTGAATAGATTTTGTTTCTTGAACATGTAAACCCAAAACAGACAAAAGGACCTTGGAGATGTGTTAAGAAAGGTGCAACTTCATTAATCAAAGAGAACATTGCAATGAGTGTTTTAGTTGTCAGAACACTAACTTTCATTTTTTGTGTTTCCTGAAAATATTGAATCATAAATGTAACATATTGGATATTGGGTCATAAACATACCATTGAACAATGATTCTGTATTAATTGCCTAGAATGTCGACTAGCTCACTTGGTAAACACCTCTTTTGAAGTGGTTGACAAGATCTTGAAATCTAATCTCGCTTTGGCCTGTAAGGTATGTAATTACAGTTAAATAATGAATTTGTCTATAAAGCAACAACTTTTGAGCTGCGAGTCCCAACCATTTTAGCAATGGAATTTGTGCAAAGATTGCTTAGTTTATACTGAAAAACAACTTTTGAGATTCAGTCAAATTTTAATAAAAGGAAGCACTACATGTTGTTTCCGTAATTTAAGGTTCCTTTTGTTTGTCTGTCATCTGGAACCTTACTGCTCTGTGTTTTTAATCCTACATTTCCTGTTTTCTCCTATGTTGTTATTTTGAACTTCTTATTCCAAATTCTAATGATTCAGTTGTGTTTTAAATTTTGATCCAACTTGAATTGACATTGAGGAAGGTATTAAGAACACAACCATATTTGTGAGCCATGTTTCTCAGAAACTATATAAAATGAGTGAGCCATATAGCAAAGATGAACCTTCACCCACTTTGAGATTAAACACAGTAAAGGAATAGAATCATCGTGAACAAGCTTGGTACTTAACTCTACATAATCTCATTTATGTTTTTTCTATAATATAAATTTATAATAAATAAAACATACTTGAACACTAATGAGATTAGTTCGGTCTTGCTCATGAATACAACTCATGAACAAATTTTCATGAATACAACTCGGTAATGCAATCAATATATTAACTATATTATATGACAATAATTTTTTAGTTAAGTTCATTAAAAAGCTTGAGCCCGATTAAATTTATAATAAGTAAGCTTCAACAAGCTTGACAAGAACATGAGCAAGCTTGAACATAGGGAATGATCAATAAGTTCAGCCGAGCTCGACATGTTTACACCCCGTAATGTAGGGGAATGGGTTGACATGAGAGGGCAAGAATTCATCTATAGTTTAGTTAGGAGCCCTGTGGTGAATTTCAAATGGTCGGTGTGTGCAAATGAAGGGTGTCTTCTATTGTCATTGCTCGGGGCAGCTGATCAGGGAAAAGATCATCCTGCAATACCTTCCCTTGAGCTCATGGTAGTTTTTCTATTCCTTTTCTACCTCTTTGACCTTAAGTTTCCCATCTCATTCTTGTCTAGACATCAATTATAGACAATTGGAATTTTTAAAAAGATGCATAAAAAATAAAAAGTTGTATTTTTTTTTTATAATGTTAATTATGTCTTCAAATTTAATAGGATGACTTGCCCAGCCACAATCTAACATTAGGTACACAATTACTGTTGGTTGTCCTTGGGATAGTTATCTGATGGAAAAGATCATGCAATGATTTGAACCCACACGAGGATGCTTTTTTACCTTGCGCATGTAAGCTTATCCAACAGGCAGAGAGGCATCTTCTTCGTCGTCATTCATGGCGGGGCGACGAGTGTACATAGCTGATGCTGATAGGTTTACAGAGTGCCTGCTCTCATTTAGAGCTACTGTTGCCCGCTTCACGACGCTAATGGCACCGTTTACTTTGGCCCTCAGATACGTTAATGATCGAATTGTCGCCCTCGGTCGCCATGGCTACTGTCGCCCCACCCTGCTACCTTCCAAAGGGATCACCTGCTGCAGCTTGGAATTTGTTTGCTTGCCAACACGTGATCCCAGAGCAGTCGACTTCTTATCTTGCCCCTAAATTTTGTGAATTTAATTCACATCATCTTCATGTGAATGGTGGTTAAAAATCTGTGTATTTGCTGAACTGAATTATCTTTGTTAATGAATTAGCTCATCTGGTTTAATTTGATGTAATTATGGACACTTTGCTCAGGCAGCTGAAGCAGGAGGAGAAGCACTGCATGGCGGAGCTGCAGTGCAACATAGTAGTGATCAAGGGTTCCTGTGCCAAGGTGATGCGGCTCAACCTGGGAGGCATCCACAACAAACCCCTGCCTCCCTTCTCCTTGTCGTCCGCTCACATTTCCATCTGCAGCGAGAAGTTCCTGGACAACAACTGTCGAGCAGCTCAGGCGAAGACGGCGAGCAGCCATGAGCCGGTGGAGGACGTGCCGCAGCACCCTGTGGCTAAGAAAGTGGCTTCGAGTTCTGCTGATGCCACCGAGACGGTGAGGGCGACGAAGGTGTCTTCGGCGAAGACGAAGTCTTCTTCATTCTTTGTCCGCGAGCACAACCCTCTGTTCGAGAAGCTCCGCCACGGAGGGTTGACGCCGATAGAGGACGTGGGGTCGGACGGCGAGGACACGTCGGAGTCGGATGGTAATGCCGGCGGAGCGAGCTCTCCATCATCAGACCATGCGACTGCGCACCATCGAGTCTACTGGATTCCTCCATCCGACCACCCACCGGAGCAGAAATCTCAGAGGAGCGGACTCCCAAAACCATCGTCTCCAGCTAAAACGAAGCAAGACTCCAGGATCAAGTACGCCAGCTTTGAAAACATCTCCCTGCTCATGCCGCAGCCCACCTCCACCACCCCCGAACACGACCACTGCAACCTCACAAGCTGCGCCCCCTACAGCTCCGACGTCAGGGAAGCCGTCTCCCTGTTCAGCACCTCTCCATCCGTTCCTCCTCCCCTCTGCTCTCACTGCCGCCACAAGGCCCCCGTCTTCGGCAAGCCCCCGCGGCGGTTTTCCTACCGCGAGCTGGAGGCAGCCACCGGCGGCTTCACGGACGAGGCCTTCGTAGCGGAGGGCGCCAGTGGGCGCGTCTACCGGGGTGTGCTGGAGGACGGGCGTGTTGTGGCCGTCAAGCAGCTCAAGGGTCCGCCAGCCGAGGGGGAGGAGTTCTGCGAGGAGGTGGAGGTGCTCAGCCGGGCGCAGCACCGTAATGTGGTGCTTCTGGCGGGTTTCTGCGTCGAGGGGGCGTCGAGGAGGGCGCTGGTGTTCGAGTACATCTGCAATGGCTCCCTCGATCGTCATCTCTATGGTATATATCTCCGTCCTCCATACTCATTTCATCTTTAGCATGCGAGATTGGATGCTTATTAATTCATTTCTTATTGGCAGAGGAAGGGGAGCCTCCATTGGACTGGTCTGCGAGGGTGAAGATTGCAGTCGGAGTTGCAAGGGGTTTGAGGTATCTGCACGAAGATTGCAGGGTGGGCTTCGTCGTCCACAAAGACATGCGACCCAACAATATTCTTCTCACCCATGACTTCGAACCATTGGTAAGTTTTAACTTTAGAGAAAGAGAGCGAACATCGAATAGCCTAGACAAGAGTAGCACAACTTGTTAGTCTTGTTGTTGTTGATGACGGACGATGATCATTGCTCGTTTAACAACAACTAAACTACTTGCTTCCTTACCAGTTGGGGGACTTCAGACTCACAAGATGGCAAACGGAGGAATCTCTGTCCGTGAACACCAATCTCCCTGAAGCATTCGGGTAAACACATCGACTGCATTCCTCCACTTTATTGTTTACAAAAAGTAATCGCTTTGTTTGGGATTCAGTTATCTTGCTCCCGAGTACATTGAGCATGGGCTCGTTACGGACAAATCCGATGTGTATGCATTCGGAGTGGTGCTGCTCGAGCTCATAACAGGTCGAAGGGCCCTGGACACCAACCTTCCCAAGGGAAAGCAGTTCCTCGTCGAGTGGGTGAGGCCGCTTCTCTCATTGGCATGGGACGACGGCCAAACCGATCGCTTCCTCGACCGGCGTTTGGAGCGGAACCGGGCTCACTTCTTCACAAAGCAGGTAAGAGCGATGGTGCATGCTGCCTCGTTGTGCCTCCGCCGAGAGCCACAGTCCAGGCCGAGCATGTCCAAGGTTGGTTCTTTACGCACTGCCCCTTTAGAGCATCAAATTCTGTATAAAGAAAGAATCAAAGGCATTGTTTCAATTCACCAAATCAAACTGCTCATGACTCACGGCGTATGATCTTCATCAGGTCCTGCGGATTCTAGAGGGAGACAGCATCATCGATCAAGTTCTGGACGTCAACACCGTCGGCAGCAGAAGTGGGCGCATTGTGCGCCCAGTGGCACGGCAATCCGCGGCAACATTAGGCAGCTTGTCCTACAGATTCCCTCAAGAATCCATCATCAGCTCCCTCTGCTCAGACAGAAATTGGTCGCCCAGTCTCTACCAGAGCATGTAAACCGAAGCATCATAATTGTTACCATGTCTAACTTGGATGGAGAAGGTTACCATGTCTAATCTGGCTAGCTGCTGGTGCCTTCACAGTCGAGGTCGAAGGTGTGTGCGGATGACACGAGAAGAAGAAGAGAAAGTCGAAGAAAACTCTGGAGCATAGGAAAAAGGTTGAGATCAGAACAAACTGTGAATTGCCAAGATTGATTAAGCAAGCTGTGAGTGTGCATATTGTTTCATTCCTCAAACTTCACTGGATCAGAACAAACTTCCTGAAGGGCGCCTCCAAAGTTCATGCCGAACACAAATTTGATTTTAATTTCGATATAATGCAATACAGCGCATTCGAAGAAGGCAAGTTTTTTTTTAATATACATTTAAAAATTTTCAAGCTTCTTCAGTAGAAAGAAGCCTGAACAATGCATTTACGTTTTGAAAAATCAACGGAAAATGACTCAGGCAGAGAGCTCGAAAACTCCTGCTACTTAAATCAGAATCTATCTTCATTTTGGACGCCGGGTCAACCTCTGCAGTAATCAATCACGGCACATCAAAATTGAATGGCACTACCCGATTAAATAAAGAAAGATTTTTTAAAATAAATTTTTTCTTAACAAAAAATGGAAATCCTCCACGGTCAACGGCGTGGATCGTCCGCTGCCCGTGAGAAAGTCAACAGACGCAGCTCGTCCTTGCGACTGGCCCCCACATCAATTTTCAAAAAAAAAAAAAAAAGCGGACAAGCGGGACACGTGTCGAATTATAAAAGACCGTTTGATTCGGGCGAAACGGTTCGCGAGGCACGGCACTGGGATGGGGCCCCACTTTCCGTGGACCGGATCGGATCTTTGGATCGTCTACTCGACCCGTGTATTCCGACTTTTGACCATTTAATTGTTTCAGAATTGTCTGTCTCGATCGCGGGCTGTCGGATTCCAGTCGGATCCGTTTCGTGGCATGGCGATGAGCGAGTCATTAAATAGAGGGCGAGAGAGGAGTGGCGTTTTCCCGCACTGAGCCTCTCGGAGTCGTCGACTTTCTTCTTCTTCCTCTTCGATGGCGACGATCTCGATGCATCTCGCGCGCTTCTCCCCCAACCTGGCCATCCCCTCCAGCGTCAGACCTGCGCCGAGGGGCCGCATGCCGATCACCGTCCGCTGCAGCGGCGACGCCGTGCTCGAGCCGGACTTCGACAAGAAGGCTTTCCGCCATAACCTCACCCGCAGCGATAACTACAACCGCCGCGGGTTCGGGCACAAGAAGGAGACCCTCGAGCTCATGAACCAGGAGTACACAAGTAAGATTAAGGATTTGGGCTCTTTTGTCTCTGTGTGTGTGTGTGTTGCTGCCTGTGGGAAATAATTGGGGTTCTGACTCGGGTTAGGGTTTGTGGGATCTCAGGTGATGTTATCAAGACGCTGAAGGAGAACAATAATGTGCACACTTGGGGCGACGTGACTGTGAAGCTCGCGGAGTCCTATGGATTCTGCTGGGGAGTTGAGAGAGCGGTCCAGATTGCTTACGAGGCAAGGAAGCAATTTCCTGAAGATAATATTTGGATTACCAACGAAATCATCCACAATCCCACAGTCAACAAGGTTTGCCATTTTTCCTATCATTTTTCTCAAAAAAAGGCGAAAACATAGTTTGTTCAAATATATAATCTTGATTCTTCTTATTTCTTTTGAGGACTTCCTAAATTTTATTTATTAAATTGTGAACTTCCTATATTCTCGAACTTACCAAAGAAACAGAAATAATATACAGTCAAAATTTGAGCTCGGTGGTAGGGGAATTATTATACTAGGTTCTAGAGTGTAAAAGCATATAATTTTGCTTGAATCTTTAACATATTGTTGATTTTAACATTCACTGTTGCTTTTACCAGTAATTTTTTTTTGTCTAGTGGTAAGAAGAAGCTTGATTCGTACTGGGATTTTTATTCACGCAGTCTTAGATAATTTTGACAGAGCAAATCTTCTTCTTTTTTTTTCTGTTTGAAGAAATATTTCACTAGATGAATATTTGGTTGTTCTTTTCTTTCTAAGCTAGCTTCCATGTGCATTGATAAATTTTCAGTTCTATGAGATTGCTTATAGTGTTCTAACGTTGCAGAGATTGGAAGAAATGAACGTCAAAAATATTCCTGTGGAAGAGGGCAAGAAAAGATTTGAGGTTGTGGACAAGGGTGATGTTGTGATTTTGCCAGCTTTTGGAGCTGCTGTTGATGAGATGTTCACCTTGAGTGAAAAACAAGTCCAGATAGTTGATACTACTTGTCCATGGGTTTCAAAGGTATTTTTTTTCCCTTCTATCTGACAGTAAGGGACATGGAGTTGTATTTCCCCTTAAATATCTCTTTCTTAAATAATATGTATTATTTCCATTAAAGGTCTGGAACACTGTTGAGAAGCACAAGAAGGGTGATTACACTTCAATCATACATGGTAAATATTCACATGAAGAGACTATTGCAACATCTTCATTTGCAGGAAGATATATTGTCGTAAAGAACATGGCTGAGGTAATGATTCGTTAAGTAATGATCTTTTAATGTGAATTTTATTTACAAATGAACATTGTATACAACCATTTTTTTTTAATTAAAAACAGGCAATGTATGTGTGTGATTACATTCTTGGTGGTGAATTAGATGGGTCTAGCTCAACAAAAGAAGCATTTCTGGAGGTATATTGACTCTTTTCTTACATAATATTTGAAAGAAAAAAAGAAAGATTTAACAACGGATTTATGTGTTTACAGAAATTTAAATATGCTGTTTCTGCGGGATTTGATCCAGATGTTGACTTAGCTAAAGTTGGCATTGCAAATCAAACTACAATGCTCAAGGGTGAAACAGAGGACATAGGTAACTTAAATATTTCTGATGGGTTTTGTTTCCATCCAATTTTAAGTTTACTCTTCAACTAAACTCTGAGATTTCAGGTAAATTAGTGGAGAAGACCATGATGCGTAAACACGGTATAGAAAACATCAACGATCATTTTGTCAGCTTCAACACCATTTGCGATGCTACCCAGGTGATTTTATTAAAAGTGTTTCTTTTTTTTATATATTTTTCTAATTTGGAAATTCAATTCAAACTGTTAGACCTGTGGTTTTTTTTCTCTCTTGCATATATATTATTAAATACTTACAATTCACGTGTTACTGTTAAATCATAATGTCAAAATGAAAAAAAAAAAATTCTTTTATTTTTCTGAATATTGTTATCAATTTTTTCTCTAATGTCTGTAGAAATTTTGTTTATTTTTGCCAATAACCTTGGTTTATAATCTTTATGCGTTAAGAATACAGTAAGCAGTCTACCAAGAATTTAAACCTCATTTGTCTTACTATTTATTTGCTCTTTAGATTTTGCAAGTTAGATCACTGCAATTTATTTGGAAGTAATGAATTAGCGTTCCTTCTCGCTGTCATAAGATTTGGCTCAACTAAGATTATTGTCAATAACCTAGAACAATCTTGGCTTGTCACGCCATTAAGCATGGTTTACATTGGCTTGTTTTTCATTTTCTTTCAAATTAATTATCATTCCTTAGAACCGAAAATAAAGTTAACTAGGTCCTACAATGAAGCCTTCTTTCTCAAATGCTTCTTTCTAGGCCTCCGATCTTATCACAAATCAAATTTGGGATTTCTAAATGTGATTTTCTTATTATTCTTTTAGTTTTAAAATTGAAGAAAGGAGAAAGAATATTTTCTTGTGAATGGAATTTCCCCTGCCTTTTGTACTCTATTGAATTACTGATTCAATGTCCCTCCTATCATTTTGTTGCACTATTTCAGGAAAGGCAAGATGCCATGTTCAAGCTGGTGGAAGAGAAACTTGATATCATCCTCGTCGTTGGCGGGTGGAATTCCAGCAATACATCACATCTCCAAGAAATCGCAGAGCTCAAGGGAATCCCATCTTATTGGATCGACAATGAACAGAGAATTGGACCAGGAAACAAGATCACCTATAAGTTAAACGTAAGTTACATGCATTAACAACATTTTACCAGTTTGTATTATGGACTTCCATCGCGATAATTATCACCTCTTCTGTTTCTACAAATAGCATGGGGAGCTTGTAGAGAAAGAGAATTGGCTTCCTGCTGGACCAATAACTATCGGTGTCACCTCAGGCGCTTCCACTCCTGACAAGGTATTTTTATGGTGTTCGATTCAATAAGAGTTTATTTATTGTTCATTCAATAGTAAATATAAATATATAAACCAAATAAACATAATTGATCTCGTCTATGCAGGTCGTAGAGGAAGCATTGTACAAGGTCTTGGACATTAAAAGACGCGAAGCCTTGCAAGTAGCATAATTTGGCTGGAGTTGGAGCAGAGTGTTTTGAGCTGAAATATTTATTACATTACATGTACAGTAGTTGAGCAAAGGCTTTGCTCTCCATCATATGCGGGAAATGCTGTAGTCCTTAACCATGCTGCTATTTTGATTGTGCCTTTAAATCTATGTGTGCGGTTCGAGTCCTTGTTCAGACCGCCGAGCCCTCTCACCTATTTTGCTTATTTATTCAGACAAAAATGCCAATAAAGCTGTGATATTATTAATTTATCACTACTTGCATCAGGATGTACAAGTTTTTAATATATGAATTTAGACGGCAACAATACCAGTGTTTCATTAACAGTTCTGCAGTGTATCCGAATTCCAGCAACAGCCTTCTTGGTTTTTGTGTGTAACTTGCAAGCTTCGATATGGCTCTGGTGTCTGCTTTCCCTTGCCTGAAAACAACGACGCTTGCAATTTATGGGACAGCATTAAAAAGAATTGTGTGAGAGGCTACAATTTATAGGTTTTCTCTGCAAAAGGGCACTTTCTTTGGGGAAGTTGCTCACTCCAAACATTCTTTTTCTAATGAACGTGTCGATTAAAAATTGATTTTTACTCCTTTGATATTTATATCTATCATCTAATGACCATCGTGCCATGCAGGGAGCAAATATTGTCCATCCCTTAATTTTTATATAGAAAACATTTTTATTAAAATTTGATGGAATCAATCACGTGAGTTGCTAGGGTACCATGCTGTTTATAAGCCGACAAATAAAAATAAATAGCATGCCCTTAAATATTGTACTGTAGAATATACAAA
>JBAMHZ010000112.1:2659793-2671154 GCA_037177395.1 Alpinia galanga | reverse complement strand
ACGAGCAAGAAAGATGGCACGGGAAGCGAGCGGACTCGCTCGGTGCATCCGCGGGATGAGGAGCTATGGAAGAGTATACCGGTGGAGCGAGAAGGACTCGCGAGGCGGTCCGAGGGATGAGAAGCCGGGGAGGAAGCATGCTCGAGGAAAATGCCGAAGTTAGGTTCGAGTGAGCTCAACTTCGGATGGCCGAAAAATCACCTAGACGTCGCAGGAGAAAAAGCTGGAATTGCAACTTTGAAGAACTGAGACGCCTCAGTTCATTTGAGGTGCCTCAGATGCAGGAGAACTGAGGCGCCTCAGATCACTTGAGGGTGCCTCAGATGCAGGAGAACTGAGGCGCCTCAGATCAGCCAGATTGGAACGTTAAGTTGCCGTTGAGTGGATAAACTTTATCCCACGTGGAGGGCGCCCTAGGTCGAACTGAGGCGCCTCAAGTGCCACGTCAGCCAACGGTAAAACCTGTTTAGAGCACTATAAATAGAGGGGTTGTCCTCTAGCTCTAATCATCAATTGTACTACACTTTCTATACTCCATTTAGCTATTCTTGTGCCTACATCGACGTGTAAGAGGCTTCTCCGCCTTCGACGAAGGAGATCTTTTATTAAGTGGAGATTCTACATTGTCTTGGATTAGCAACCCCCGGTTGCTAATCAAGTAAATTATGTGTCCTCTTACTTTAATTGTTTATGTATTTATTATTTATTTTGATTAATTAATTTGTATCCTTGCTAAGTGGATAGCAAGAGAAAGGCTTAATCTTTATTGCAGGGTTCATTCGTCCCCCTAGCCGGCCGCTACACAGTCCTAACAAATCTGTGTAAGATAAGTTATAAAGAGAGAGTTGAGTGATTTGTACTCGATACAAGGGTAAAAACTCAACCTAAATGGACACAATTGTAGTTAACCTAAGTCAGAATTCTATACAATTGGAATCGGGTTCTAGGTGATTGGAACTCTAGGCGTCTAGAACTCCAGACGCCTGTATTAGATTCGACACCCTTATGCCCTAGTGAATCTTTTTTATCAGGTTTTACAATCCAAAGTTCTTATAGAACTAGACGACTAGAAGACTTCTAGAGAATTGGAAGTAATCGCATATCATGGATTGGAGCAAGCAATCAGGATCCACGATCGTCACTGGTATAGGTGCCTAGAATGAATCTAGGCACCCAGAATGGAGCCACATTAGTAGATGGGAATCGAGGCTAGCCTGTCTAAAGTTAAACGTCAATCGTCTTCCAAACGCCTAAAATAGTACCACATTAGTATCGAAATCAGATCGAGGAAAAGTCTATATAAAGACATTTAGAGTTCGAAGTCACATCAACGTGACAATTCTATTTACATTTCTCTTATTTTTTTTCTTCTTATATTTATTTGCTGTGTAAGAGGTTTCTTCGCTTCCAACACTTTACCGAATAGAAGAAAACTAATAGACGGATAATTATATGCATAGGTCTTAGACTAGCAATATTAGGGATTATGAACCAAGTAAATACTTGGGTCCTTTGTCTCTCCCATTTATGTTCTTATTTACTTAATGTGTGTGTTCTTGTTAAATCTTTACCAAGAGAAAAAGAAAACTTTTAATTTACAAGTATCGTTATTCACTCCTCCTCTCTAACGATCCAATCGTTTCCTCACTTTGCGCACACCAACAAGATATAAAATATGGGATGTTGAACTGATAGGTTGCCCTAGTGATAGATGAGAAATTTTCATGAGACTAAATCGATCTTCTAGGATTAGCTGGTTGAAGAACTGAATAATCCAGCGTCAATTAAAAAAAAATTGTAAGAAGTAAAATTACAGGGGACAAAATAAAAAACTATAAAATAATAGGGTAAAATGAAATTTTTTTATTTTGGACTAAATGGGCCGATTGGCCCAAACATTAAAACTGGGCATTATCGATTGCGAAACAAGCCCAAATCAAACAGCGATATTATCAACTGACGCACTGGCATCGTTCTCGCTCTCGTTTCATGTCCATGGCGTTTGCCTGCTTCCCCTTAAACCCTTGCCATCCCCTCTTGCCCCCTTCTCTTATCCTCTCCTCTTCTCCCTCCTCCTCGATTGTGGCCGTTCATTCGACCCAAAGATCGATTCTTACCGGCTCCAATTTTTGTTGTTCGGTAGTTCGTCTCTCGGCCGGGCTTCTTCGATGCTCCGATGAGGAATTCCCTGAGGAAGTCCCAATTGAGGTTGAAACAAAGGGGAAAGATATAGAAAAGACGAGAAAGAGGAGGAAAAGAAAGCCGAGGCCCAGTTTTAACGCTCAGACCCTTGAGCGATGGTCCGTGAAGGTCTCCTCCTCGAGGTCCGCTTTCCCCTGGCAGGATCAAAAGTTCCAGACTTCTTTGGACGTGGTTTCTTCGGACGCTCCATTCGTTCAGCCTTTGGATGAGTGTGGTGCTCCCGTGATGGAGTTTGGAGCTTCAGATGGGAACGTGGATGACGAGCGAGGAGGGAGTAGGTTGCGCTTAATCATTGAGAAGTTAAATGAAACTGAGGGTTGGAAGTCTTCAGATTCGGACCTTTCATACGGCGCCTTTGGGAACTCTGTTAACGCAGTTCCTCCTGTGGCGAACATGGGCATTCCTTTTGGCATGCAGACGAAGAAGTCGGCTCGTTGGGAACACGGAGCTAAGCATGATGAAGATGGTATCCATTATGGTAACAAAAGTGAAGCTTTGGTAAAAAATATTGATTTTGGCGAAGATAATGGGAAGCCTAAAGAACTGAATTTGGTGGACGATAAGGGTAGAAGCTTCAACTATGGTGATCCTGTAAATATCTCTCTGGAGGAAGAATTCCCTGTCCTTTCTTCTGACAAGGACGCTCTAAGTTGCCCAACGGTTAGTGTTCCATTTGGAGAAGAGATATTCAGTTCTCAGCAAGCTGATTTATATGCTAAAGTTGTGGATAAGTCCCCAGTGCGATATGATGAGTTGAGCGAAAAAAGAAGAGAGCACCGTGTTAGAGAAAGTGCTGAGAGGTTCAACGACCATAAGGGCTCAAGTTCCTCCAATATTGGTATTGGTGTCTGTGTCTCTTCTGAAAACCCAGACATGGAACTTGTGCTTAATTCTGGGCTCGGTGACCTCAACTTAGCCAGTTCAGTGCCTTTCCCATGGGAAAGAGAAATTGATTCCATGGTGGGTGAGCAGTTGCAAAGGAGTAACACTGAACTAGCAGAGAGGACTATACCTGAGCTGGAACTGCGGAGACTGCGAAACACTTCTTTAAGAATGAAAGAGAGGATGACTGTGGGGCCAGCAGGTGTCACTGAGGCTGTTGTGAAACACATCCATGACAAGTGGAAGGAGGTAGAAGTCGTGAAGTTAAGGTTCGAAGGCCCAGCCAGTCTGAACATGAAGAGGACACATGAGATTTTAGAGGTTAGTTTTTGCTTTTCTAAACCAACTGTGTCATAATGTGAGATAATTATAATTGCTCTTTGGCACAATTCCATTGAAGAAATATCATCTTAGACTTGAAAGATGTGTTTTGAGACCTAAGAACTATGTTTTATTATCAAAAGGGTAGTTGACTGCAGCTAAAGGAAGTATGACAAGAAAGGAAAAATTTAAGATAATAGTATCAGAAAATGCTTAATGGATCACCATTTCACACTAGCATAATTCTTTCATGTAAGTGATCATAGATTCTCATGGATGTCATAATTACAAAAAGAAATAAATTGAGAAGTTGCAGCATTTGAAGCGATGAGAATTAATAAAAAAAATTATCTTCTCAGTGCTTTAGTTATGAATTTTAAGAATCAGAGACATCAGATTAGATATCAGCCTTTTTCTCTTATATTTGAAGAATATCGTTCGTGATATTCTTATAGTTCGTTGTCCCTCTTATCAATGGTCTGAAGAAAATGAATAAGGTCCTGAAACTGTAGCAAAAACATTATTTGAGTAATATTCTTTTTTGTTGTAAATATCCAGTATTTAGCCTTCATTGCTCATGTAATATTTTTCTTAACACAAATTAACTTTAAGTTGTAAACCCTTTCATCTGACAACTAATATGATATTTTCTTGTATTCCAATATACTTGCAGAGTAAAACCGGAGGCGTGGTCATTTGGAGGTCTGGAAGGTCAGTTGTGTTATATAGGGGAATGGCTTATCAACTTCCTTGCATCCAGACCTACTCGAAGCTTTCTGATGTCAGCTCTTTCCATAATCCTTCAATGGGAGACTGTTCCAATCTTATTACTGACAATCAAGTGGGAACTTCATGTGCAATTTCAGGGAGCTTTGAAGCTGATTCTATGACACATGAAAACCTCTCTGAAGGATCTCCAACTACAGCTTATATTGACAATTTATTGGATCAGTTGGGTCCACGTTTCAAAGATTGGTCTGGTCATAATCCACTTCCAGTTGATGCTGACTTGCTGCCTCGTCTAGTTCCTGGTTACAAACCACCATTCAGACTTCTCCCTTATAAGACCAGAAGATCTCTAAGAGATAAAGAAATGACGGTTCTGAGAAGGCTTGCTAGAACAATGCCCCCTCACTTTGTTCTAGGTATGGCACGATTATAAATTCACACAAATAAATTATACTTTCTTTTATAATCTCTACTGAGATATCAATATTTTTCCATTTGTGTAGGAAGAAACAGGCAACACCAAGGCTTGGCTGCTGCTATCGTGAAGTTATGGGAGAAAAGTTCTATTGCTAAGATAGCAGTCAAACGTGGCATGCCAAATACCTCTAATGAGAGAATGGCTGAAGAAATTAAGGTGGAGAGTATGATATGATTTATATTGGTAGAAATTTGAAATTTCCTTTTTTTTACTTTCACTCATGAATATTAGTACCTTATGATCTGCAAAGTTAATTATCTATTCCTGTATGAGCATGATTTTGTTTTGCAACCTTATGATCAACAATTTTCCTTTCACTTGTTCTTTGGCAGATGCTGTTGAACAACTTGCCTTTCTTTTTTTTTCTGTTGGTCCAGTTGACAGGCTTGACTAATTATTAAGTGTAGTGGTGCAAAGATGAAACTTTAAAGCCTTTCAAAGTTAAACAATTTTGTTTAATCAACATCTTCAACACTAGTATCCCCAAACTATGCTAGGAGGACCTAAGTAAGTTTGAGTCATGATACTTTTAGTGTATCTTATAGAGTAATTGAACTGGGCTTCCATGTTCCTTTGTATTAACTCCTGGTTCAGCACTACATTCCCTGATAATATTTTATGTTTTTTTTTTCCTTTTTTGTATAAACAATCGACTTCCATCTACCTTTGCAATAATTATACCCACTGCATTGCTGTGGAAAACAAATTGTTAAACAAAAGCAGTGGTCAATGGAAAAGAAATAATAGAAGATACAGAAATGTTTCTCTGCCAAATTGATCTATTTCTCACCTGCATTAATAATTGTAGCAAGACGAATTGAATCAATTAGAGTAGATGATGATGTCAGAGGACGGAGATAAGAGAAAACTCTAGTTACTATAATAAAAAATGATTTACTGATTTTGAAGTTTGCTAGCATTATAAATCTAGATAGAGTTCATTAGAGGGATAAAATTCATGTAAACGAGTAAATGACCCCAAATAGTTGGGACAAACTTGGCTTGATGAAGATGATAATGATGATTAATAATTTTAGTATACAGTTTGTGATCTTCGCAGCTGTCACACCGATATGGCATTTGGAGAAGTATTTTCAGTGCGTAATGCTTACAAGTTGTGTTTGGATTTAGTATCAGCACAAAATCCTGAAGAATTATTGTGCTCATCATCTGTATGGCTGTTCTAGCAATATGCTTAGGTTGCATGTCGGAGTTATTTAAGGATACATATATTAGTCTTTTACCATTTTCTCTGTATGATTGTGTGCATATAATTTTTTAAATTTACTGAAATGTCTCTTTCTTGTTGATGTCAAAAAACAGCAAAATAATTCTTAATTCCCAACTTTATCTACAGAATTTGACAGGGGGAGTTCTTCTTTCTAGGAACAAAGAGTATATTGTGCTCTATAGGGGTAACGATTTCGTGGCACCTTCAATTAGAGAGGTTCTTATAGAAAAAGAAAAGCTAGTGAACATTCACTACGATGATGAAGAAGTAGCTCGGTTGAGAGCATCGGCATTGATTGCTGATGTCAAAAGTGATAAGGTTCCATTAGTTGCTGGTACCCTTGCAGAAACAGTGGAAGCCAAACGCCGATGGGGGAAACCATTAAGCCCCGAGGAAAGAGAAATGGCGAAGAAGAATATGGTTTTCACTAAACATGCATCTCTAGTTCAATACCTTGAGAGAAAGCTAGTATTTGTAAGTTTTGGAATGCAAAAGATACTCTCATATCCTTCCTTTGAAGTTATAATCTTTTTTTTTTTTTAAGAATTATCATGAAATGTCATATTCTTTTCGGATTCAGGCAAGATTAAAGGTCAGGAAGGCAGAGAAAGCTTTGTGTAAAGTGCAGGAATTCCTACAGCCAGCAGATCTTCCAACTGATCTAGAGACTGTTACTGATGAGGAGCGTGCTTTGTTCCGTACGATTGGTCTTAAAATGAAGGGTGCTCTACTTCTTGGTAATCACTATTCTCATCTTTTCATTTGAAATGTTATTGGTATTACTGATAACGGCATGATCTTATGTCTAAATGTTAAAACTTTCAGGGAGACGGGGGATTTTTGATGGAACTGTTGAAAACATGCACTTGAATTGGAAAAATAATGAACTCGTCAAGATTCTGGTGAAGAGGAAAAACTTTAAACAAGTAAAGCACATTGCAATTTCTCTTGAGGCTGAAAGTGGTGGGGTGCTGATTTCTCTTGATAAAACTACTAAGGGCTATGCAATTATCTTCTATCGCGGCAAGAATTATCAGCGACCTCGAATTATAAAGCCCAAAAATCTATTAACGAGGAGACAGGCATTAGCGCGCTCTATCGAGCTCCAAAGGCGCGAGGTAACATCCTTCCATGATTCACTGCTTTTTTGTCGATAAAAATATGTACTTACTATTTACCAACTTCAGGCCCTGCTTCATCACATTTCCAATCTGCAGGATCAAATTCAGATGCTGAAATCTCAATTAGTATGCTCTTTCTTTTATATGACTCCATTTTTAATTTGAAGTTCATATCGGTTTCATGCTTTCGCCAGATCGCTGAGAACACATCGGCTCTTATTATGTTTGTAGGATCATATGAAAGGAGACGAGGATGGAAATCAAGTCTTGAATGTGCAAGTAGACTTCACATCACATTCCGATGACGAGAATCAGGTGGAGGTGAGTTTGCAGATTGTTGCCTTGTGTGTTCATTTTAAGAATGTAAGCAATTTGCTTCATGCTGTTGATTCATAAGAACTCAGAGAAGTTCGAGTAGCGTCGAATTTTTCGCCATTTACAAGCTGAAATCTACTTCGTATCTAACTGCAAAACAAAAGACAGAAATTGGATTGTGCATGGATTTTTGATGCAAATCCTTTGCTCGTATCAGGATGAAGGGGAAGAAGCTTATCTTGAAACATACAACAGCCAAGATGAGGATGAGGAAGACGACGATGATGATGCTTCCCGACGAAATTAGCAAATGTTAAAATAATCGAGTCTAGCAATCGAAGGAAGGAAGTATCTATTCTTTTATTTCCATCATTTATCTTTTCCTCTCAGCAAGGAGTCAACGCTGTTTGCATTCTTAGTTCCTTTTGCCATTTCTCTAGGTCGAGGAAGAGCCTGATCCAGCTTGGCTTGTGGACCGTGCTCGATACGGCTCGATCGGATCAGGTAGCATTGAGCACGACCTGGTCCACAGGTTGGCCTTTTGCAAAACTCTGCTTAAAATTTTAAAATATAAAAAAGTAAAAAATATTTTTATTATTATTAATATTAATATATAAAAAAAACATTTAGAATTGTATGCATGTATTACATTGAAATTACTACGGGAAAGCCCGATCATCCACGTAGTCCTGCCTGCGTTGACCTGTAATCCAAGATTGTGGCCACGTAAAGTCCACGTTGCCTAGTCGAAGGAAGAGGAAAACAATCTCATTAATTAAGCCACGTCGACGCCTCGATCTTTTCTTAAGAAATTTACAGAAGCTAAATAGTGTGCAGGCTCTAACGTTCACCGCCTCGCTTTCCTCTTTTTCCAGAGTAATTTACAAAAAACACCCTTAGCCTTTAACTTTCCACGCATTCTACTTCTGGCGGCGGCGCCGCCGCAGCAGCCGCCGCTTGTTCCTTTCGTCGCCGCATCACCTCCACCACCTTGTACATGGCGGCGTCGGTTCCCTCTCCCTCCGAGTCGCATCTCATGAGCACCTCCGCGATGTCGGCGGGCGTCATCTCCACCTACCCTAGGAGTGTCTCCGCCTCCTGCATCTGCGGGTGATCCTCCCCTGCCTCCACGTAGTTCCTAGCTAGGATTCGGAACGCCGCCGGCCCGCAGTACGAGAGGTGGATCTTCCGGTCCATCCGCCCCGCCCGGAGCATCGCCTCGTCGAGCCGCTCCGGGTGGTTCGTGGTGAAGATCATGAGCCGCTCCCCCACGCACGGCGACCAGAGCCCGTCCATGAAGTTGAGCACGCCCGAGAGGCTCACTGTCGACCACCCGAACCCGTCGCTGGCCAGCGTCTTCACCTCTTCTTCCTCTCTCGATCTGGGATCTTCTTCGTCCTGTTTGCTCTTCTTCTTCTTCTTCTTCTTTCGATCGCTCAAATCGAGCGAGCAATCGGCATCCTCGATTACGACGACCGACTTGGGGGTGGTGGAGGCTAGGAGCCGGCGTAGGATGGTGTTGGATGGCACCGCCCTGAGCTCGAGATCGTACACATCGAACTCGAGGAGATTGGCGATAGCGGCTATAAGGCTGGTCTTCCCTGTTCCCGGCGGGCCGTAGAGGAGGTAGCCGCGCTTCCAAGCGCGGCCGACGCGAGCGTAGTAGTCGCGGCGAGCAACAAAGCGAAGGAGGTCTTGGCGGATGTCGTCGCGGATTGCCGGGTCGATGGCAAGGGTGTCGAACGTGGAAGGGTGAGAGAAGGGGACCGGAGCCCAGAGGCTGCAGTAATCGTCGCCAAAAATTGCGGCGCGGTTGGTGAAGAGGTGGCGCTCGCGGGAGGCGCTCGTTATGCGCTCCGCCTCCTCGAGAACATGGTGGATGTAGGCCGAGCGCACGACATGGCTGTGGCAGCGGTGGAAGGTGAGCTCAAGGGAGCGGTGCTGGGCCGCGCTGGACCTCCCACGGAAGGGATGGGAGTAGCTGTCTCGTTCGGCGACGGAGCTCCACCGGAGTGGGATGCCTCGGAAGGAGTCGTGGGTGGTGTGGCAGCTGGGGAGGGAGGCGGCGGGGAGAGGCGAGTCGTGGCGCTTAGTGAGACAGACGACGGCGGCGTCGTCGAGGCAGCGGGCGCCGAGGTAGACATTGGCGGCGCTGTAGAGCTCGTTCGCGGAGGAGGTGGCGTCATACTCGTCGATGACGATCTTGGCGTCGTTGTTCAGGCGCGCAAAGATGCTGCGGAGGAGGAAGCTGATGAAGCTGTGAAGCTCCGGCGGCAGGAAGTCGCGGTACGCCGTCCTGAGGAAGAGAAGCGTCGCCAAAATAGAGCCTACTGAGCTCCAATCCCAAGCCATGCTGTCGCAACGCCCCAGTTCGCCACTCGATCTCTGAGCTCGATTGCCTAAATTTATAAGAAATCCGACCACATAATCAACTACTATAAATAATCAAGAAATTTCCAAACTCCTGACGTGCGGCGGCGGCGGCCTCGCCTTTCTCCAGGGCCAGACAGCAGTCGGTTTAGGGTTGCAACTAAAATATCCTAACCCATATAAGCCCTACCTGGCTCAGTCGAACCATCAAACCCAATGGACAAGGGCCTTTCATAGGCATGAGGTTTTATACTCCTCGATCTGGTTTGAAATCAGTGGATGAGATGAGTCCATAACCGAGTATATGTGATCGACTGAGTACATTAGAACGATCTTTAACGGTCTCTTATATCTAAGAGAGATCTACTTTCTTCTTTATAACTTCAATAGGTCTTGTTTAAGTGGAACTTAAGAGATCGGACGTATGCATGATCTTAGGAGGTCGATCTTTGAGAGATCATCTTTCTTTGGATTGATTGTCTGAGCGCTAAGTATTTAGGACTTGAGAGAATGTGAAAAATCAATTAAAAGGGATCGAGGAGTATCTCGGTCAGATCCTTCCGATGTTCAAGTCAAGGAATGAAGAAGAATGGAGAGAGAAAAAGGAGAGAAATGACAATTGAAAGGATTTGTTCTTCTTCCAATTACCTTTATATAGGGAGAGAAGAATGTGATTTTTATAAAGACGTGACGTGGAGACATGACTTTATGGAGGAGATGTGTCTTTATGAAGGAGACATGCTGATGAGCTAAACTTGGGCTCAACTTAGATGTACTTGAGTTGACTCATGTTTAGTTTGACTGAAGTCAAGTTCTGCTTACTTTGACTTCCATATTAGTTTGACTATTTGACTTCATTTTGTCACATGGTGGGATATTTTTCTGTTATATCACAGACATCTCTCACCTAGTTTAGTTGAAGGAGGTGTAAATTCGACTGACTGAATTTGTGTTCAGTTTTCTTCTAAAAAATCTGTGAGATTATAGCGCGTTATGATAAGGTCTGAGATAATGTATGTCCATTAAATACTTGTTAGATTTCACATGTCGACCTAGGCATTGGCATGACCATTACCATTTATGAGGTAATCACGAGGATCATTGGATATCAAATTTGATATGACGGTGGAGATTTCGAAGATTTATTATCTGGTTCAACGGTAATCCAAGATGTCTCTTCTTTCTAATCGAACTAGTGAAAATGGATACCTAAACCTTTATTAGGATAAGTGAAGAACAAAGGTCGTTTTTTCCATCTTCGCTCATCCTCTTTTCGCCATTATGAGATCTTGGTCATTTCCTCAGACCTATAAGTTTTCTTTTCTTGGACTTTATTTTTCAATTTTCAACCATAATCGAGAGTTCTCCACTGCTTTCACTAGAGACAATAGAGTTGTCATTAGGACTTTTTAATGAAATCTCAAGTAACCATCGAGTGCAAGTTCCTCTATCAGCGGAATGCTCTCATCTGCCTTCCATCGACGGGTTTACTACATTTTTCTATGGTCAGTTCATTAGCAGCTTTATGTTTTCTCTTTTTCCTTTTTAGTGGCCTTTTAAATTATTTCCTTATCATTCTTCAGTAATTAATTTTTAACTTCTTCGTAGTAATAATCTTTCACTTTTATCCTATTCATTTGATTCCTGAGAATTTCTATTTTTATTTTATCCCAAAAAAAAGCAGAACAGAGTTTTCTATTTTACTGCCCAAC